>VZTN01025934.1:20798-35225 GCA_013400515.1 Erpornis zantholeuca
CCTTCCTTCTCTAACTGAAAGCAGATGCGAGCTGAGCACTCAAAGCATGATGCTGACTATTATAATGGTTATTTCTGCAAAAGGTGATTCAAGAGGCTCTAGGGCTGTTCACAGGCAGAGAAATTACCAAAGCTCCTCTTCCTGTTTTCCCCATCCATATATAAATACACGTATAACCACTTCTGATCAAAATATTTTTGGCAGGTGCAAGCTGCTGAACTTTCTAATCAAAAAGCAACCCTTTAACCACTGTCTGGATCACACACTTTTTCCTTAGGGCTCAGGGCCCAATTTATTAAAAAAAAAAAAATCCAAAAAGCACATATATTAACACACCAAGAAAAAAAAAAAGAAAAAGGAAGAAGGGAAGCCTTGGATGCAATTTTATTTCTCCTCAGAAACATTTCATCATTATGAAACCATTCTTTACAAAAGTGCCATGAATAACAAAAGAAAACAGAAAAAAAACCAACAAAAAACCCCCCCCCCCAACAGAAAGAAAAAAGAAAAAAAAATTGAAGAAAGAAAAATAAGGAAAAACATTAAAACTGGTTGCACTGAATCTATCTTGGCATCAAGGTGCCACTGAGCAGTTTGCAACATTCTCTCCTCTGGCTTTAAGGTTCAAGTTCCTAGTGGCAGCATAAGCATGTGCCAGAAAAGTAAGTATATTGATAATATTCAGAGAGACATATGATTTTCCAATTGCCATCAGGTTTTATTTTTTAAATGCTTCGGTCTTGATTTTTAGAAGTATTATAATTTCCTCTTGTTTAAAGTAATTGGTACAAAGCTGTCACTTAAAGCCACACTTACTGACCACACAAAAGGAAAGGCATGTCTGATATTTTAATGTTGGTGCACCAGAAAAAAACCACAGGAAAATAGAGATTGCTTAAGTTATGAATCCAATATTGATAAAAAGCCTAAGCATCTGAGATTTTATCTGTACTTCATCAGACATATAAATGCTTACATGACACTGAAGAATATTTTAGCATGAAAAAACCATCACAGCTGAAAAAATGTTTCTCTTTTCACTCCCTGGAAATGAATCCTGATTACCACGAAGTGAGAGGCAAAATGGCACAGTATTCATGTCTTTCTCTGGAAAAGTAAACTTCCATTCACTTTGATCATTACAGCCTAATAACATAAATACAAAGCCAACAACTTACCAATATTGCCTTGTTACAGGGAAGCCTCAGGACAGTGAATGAAGCATTAGGACCTTCCCTACCAAAAGTTTATTTGAAAACAAATCTACCTGTTCAAACCACAACCACCACCATACACACCCTACGTTTTGAGGAACAATGCTTCAAAAAGAGCTGTCAGTAATGCTGAGGAGTGACGACAAATCAAGCCAGTGTTTATGCACTGATCATTGCCTTTGCTGTTAACATCTTCATGTCCTGTTACAGTGTAAAATCTTCCAAACTCCCCTTTTAAATACCTTTGCATGATGGAAAAATCAGGTGATACCAATCTAGCAGTATAAAATAAGTTCCTCACGTACAGCGGGATGAAAAAAATAATTAACCCCGTTTAGTAATCATCAAAGAAGAGCTACTGTGCTGGAGCCCTTTTGTTCATTCTTCTACTACAGAAAGAAAAAAAAGATACAGAGAAAAACAGTTTCTATGCAGTGTTGTTCCAGCATCTTGATTTTTTCTATTGTTGGCTTTAAACACAGACTTCTTTCACATTTCCATCTTTACCTCTGAAAATTTACCACTTCCTTATGCTTCAATGCACTCAACGTTGTTCAACTAAACTGCAAAAAAGAGCATTTATTCCTTGCCATAGCAGCAGAAGCATGGGAGGGTTTGTTGCAGTTTTAATCAAATTTTTATCAAGAGCACAGATTTCCATATCTGTCCATCAGTAGTTTACTCTAAATGGAGTAGAGATCTTGTTCAGCATACAGCTTGGATTCCCTCTAGCTTGCTGAGTATAAGAGAGCTATAAAAGAATATAAAACTCAAAATATGAAAGCATGATTAGCTTTTATCTTTCAAATACTATTTTACATAAATAAACTTTATTATACTTTAACAATAATTAGGTGGGGTTGTTTTGAGATAAGAAGCAATTCAGATGCAGTAAATGATTTTTATAGCTAGACAGGTCCAACCACCATAGCAAACATGAACACATTTCCTGAACTTTATTTCACATTTAATGGACATAATCAAAAATCTGAAAAAGAAAGCATCAAGATGTTTTCCTTTTCCAGGCTTTGAATTAATTACAAGGCCTTGATCTTGCAAACATGCATCGTGTAATTTTTTCATTCTAACTAGATCAAATCACTTCCCAACTTCAATGAAATTCCTCATACAAGGTCAAGCCTTTCTGTGTATCTTAGGGAACAACTCCACAATATATCTTTGCATCCTTTATATCTATCCAATTCAGAGTACTGTCAGTGGAGAAGTCCAGGGATTAGAGCTAGTCAGCTGGTAACACACTATTTATAAAAAAAGTATACATACTTGGTACACATAATAAACTGCTAGTAGATATAATAGCATGCTTTATAGTAATTAGCAAATTTAGAATGGCTTTTGTGTTAAGGATTTGACTGAAGCAGGGACAGAAGTTAACTAAATGCAAGCTGTTATCAAAAATATTAAGTACATTACAAGGTATCTTTTAGAGTAGACTTTGAGCTTCAAAGTAATGAATATTCTGCAAAACAATGGAAAGGAAAAATGCAACCAAAAAAAACCAGCTACCTCTGAAAATAATTATATTTTTGTTGACTCTGAAGTTTTAAGTCAGCTAAGGGATATAATGCTGTGGTATCAGGACTCAGAAACCAATAGCTCCTATATTCTGTATTCAGCAGCAACATCTGGGTACACATGCAAATTCCAAAACCAGATGGTGTGAACCCTCTGCAGCCACACAGATGAGATATTATCCCTCTGTGGAGCAAATAGCTCAACATGCAGCTTGGATGTGGCCAATGATACCCATGTTCAACAGCTACTATCGCCTGGAATTAAATGATTTTAAGAACAGTTGACATGTAGAAGAACAGGGAAGATTCCATTCTTCCCAAAACCAAGAACATGAAAATAAAATGTAAATATTGTCATGTTACCTAGAATTAGCTGATCTCCATGTATACATAAAAGATTACTATTTAAACTCTTCACAATTTATTGAATGTTTTAAGACCTGTTTAACACACTGATAACCCATTTTGAATTCAGTCAAAATAGTTTTAGCTCCAATATTCACCATTGTTTGCCCAAGCCAACTTAAAACAAGAGATTCTCGCTTTCTGAAACTACAGAGAACACATTCTCATCTGAAATGCAAATGCTCAACCTAAAGGTACCAAGCACTTCGTATAACTGAAAAAATCTGAACAGGTCAATCTAGCCCAAGAAACAGAATGAGAACAAACACACGTTAAGCATCTACACACATAAAAATGTCAGAATAAACCACACACAAGTGCATGGAACTATAAATTTGAATAATTAACAACCATCTACTGAGCTACTGCTCAGTTGGGCTATTAAAATTGTACCTAAGAAAACTAAGCCTCCCTTCTATAGTGAAATTTTTTGAACTGTTTCAGATGAATCAGAACCATTGACAAGATTTGGGTTTTTTCCCATAATGAGCAAGAGAAATCAGCTTTATGCAAGAGCATTGATGCAACCTGGAAACAGTATTTTTAATAATAGATGGATCCTCAAACTTAAAGGCAAAGAGAAGCTAAAAATCCCATAAAAACAATGGTCAGTGTTAAATATACCAGCAGCACATCACCTTTTCTTTCCCTAATGTGAAAGACTAATTGGGTCCAAATTTTGGTGATGTAACTAGGTTAAAAGCAGTAACAATTTGGAAACATTTCACTGCAACTTTATTGGATATTTCCACTACACCCTGCCTCCACATGCATCTTGACAAATGAGGACAATCAGAGCTTCGTAAGATTCTTGCTGATAAGGCAAGCACATGCTTTAGAAACATGTTTATCTCTCTACTTGACAACTATACAAAACCATCTTTTTCCCCACAAGCAATATGATAATTTTGCAAATCAGGTAGGTATTTAAGTAACAGGGTGGAATACTCTTTAGTGGCATACTCTGCTGACGTGTGGCATTCTTGACCTGTTAGGTAAGGTCAAAGACAATCCCAATGGTCTCTCTTCAAATGAAAATCATTGAACTGAAACCCTATGACAGTCCTGTTTGGACTCAGCCTAGGACAACCACTTCCCTACACACATACTAGTTCTTGCAGGTATTCAGAACTCTCCAGAAAATGAAGAGTCCCAATGAAGAAACCAGAAAAATGGCTGTTGTCAGCATCTTATGCCATTTTTTATAAAGGATCTTAGGCAGATAGGTAAGGATTGCTGAAATGCTCAACTGTCTCAAATTCAGTCTCCATTTCAAAAGGAATAACTACAAGGCTGCACTAGCACTACAGGCAAGTACTTTGTGACTTCTTAGAACAGCAAATACTGTGAGAAATACAGTGACTGCCTGGCAGAAATTTTTAGAGTATTTAAAGTTTCAGACTCTAGTCTGCCTATAAATATGCAGCGCACCTTGGCCTGGGATTTTGGAATGACACAAAGAAAAGAAAGGAAGGCCATCAAGAATCTTTAGCCATATTTTGAAAGAGGAGGCAAGATCATATACAACAGCTTCATCTACTTTTACAGAGATAATGTTTGTTTTGGAGCCATTACTTGTCAGCTGTCAATTAAGAGGTTTTACCTCCCTTTCAGATCCACTACAGTTTCACAAGCAACAAAAATGTTGGTAGGTATGATCCTCCCTGTGTAACAGACCAACTAAGTAGTAAGACACAGAAGCCTTGAAATATTAAGACGACCACTTCACCAAAACTTATTTTTGAACCAAAAATTGCCAATAATAATATACATACAAACCTTTTACACTTGATACTGTCTGATGCAACATTCATTCGAGTCCCTTTCCGAAGGGGGAATAACTGTGTAACACATATGCACTTCCCAAGTAACAACTATTAGTTTCACAGGCACATTATCAAGCAACTAAGAGATTCATCAACAGTTCATAATTTAGTGCTGTAGACACAAATAGAGAGTTTCACCCATGTATAGTTAATTACTCAGTGCAAGTTTGGAGTTATTTGTAGAGTTATTCTCATTCTGAAATTATCTGCAGCTTTTAGTGCACAAAGAGTTATGAAAGGTAACTGAAGCTGTTTTGGTATAAATGGAGCAACAACATCTCATGAGAAGGGAAGCATCCCATAGAAGCTAACACCCCAAAAAATTGTTCATGCTTAAGCTAACATTTACATCAAAACAAATAAATGACCCACAGAATGCATCTTAACACGCAGAAGTCTTAGTCACCCTCTTTTTCATTCTACTTTTTCACTCCTCTCGGACAAGGGGTGAAGTGAGTTGGGAGGTTGACACACCATAGATATAATGTTCAAAGAGATACAACTCAAGTTTCTGTGACTAGCACAGCTTAGCTTGGATCAGAGTCACTGCTGTTCTGTGCAAACCTATTTATACTAACAGAGCAGAGAGCCAAAATGGTTGCTTTTGTAATTAGTTCAGGCATGTTTGAACCCAGAAGGGAAACTCTTAGTTGATTTTCCCTGGGAATACTACAAAGTTCCACTATGGCTTCACAGTGTAACAGTGATCTTCATGCAGATCAAGAAAGACCCCTCATTCACCTTTAGAAAATCAACAAATCATAGTACTGAATTGCTCTCCTTCATCTTGGCTTTATTCTCAATGTACTGAAATGTTTGAAAACAGTTTTTCTGAAAATTTGTCATCTGTAGTGTCAAAAGCATTCCTGGCGTTGGAAGAAAATCTTGTTGAGGGCAAAATTCAGTCAAAATTACTGTAAAAACCTAATTGACACCTTTGAATTTGGACTGAATATCCATCGCTTAAACATCTTGTAAATGACCCAATTTGTTTACATGGCCCTGTAGCTTTTTATGACTTTTCCATAAAGAAGTTATTACATCCATTCCTTTTATTTTGTTTTAGAGCATTTGAATGAGCCCCAGAACCACAAGCAAGTGAAACAGATTCTCTGCAGATGGAAGTGGCCTCATATAACTCTCCACTACCGGTGAACTAGTCAGAACAACACTTTCAGTTTGGAAATGCCATACCTTCACACACAGCAAAAGAATTTCCTGTGCCATATGTCTTTTTTAATGTTTAACTATTGCATAAAAAGAGGGCTGGTTTCCTGTCAATCCAAGGAGGAACATGGAGCCCCTAGGACTAGTGCCTCGGATTGTTGGATGGTTACAGAGAGAAGTACACTGTGGTAGAAAAAGTAATAAAACAGAAAATAATAATAATCAAACTTAGCTATACTAGCTGCTCTCATACAATAGCACATCCAATTGAGTTCCCCAGATAATACTTTAATAAAAGACTGGACAAGAGAGTTTTGTGGAAAAGACTATAATGAAAGATAACAGTTGAAACAAGTGATATAAATTATGCATTAGTTCAGAAACAGTCTGAACTAATAGTCTCTTCCAGCAAAGTCACTTTCCCACTTCATGTGCTTTTAAACAAATAATGCTTAAAAAGAGGCATAGAGAAAATAGGAGCTATGGATTGGCAGGGAAGGTGTGGTAAGAACATCTCCAAAACCATTTTTCCAGTGTAAACCATCCTTCAAACATGACACTCCCTGGTATTTTACACACCAACGTTTTGTTCACAGAAAGTTACCACTTTGCTGATATGTGCCAAACTGAATAATGGTTTAAAGATGTAGAATATTGAAACTACAAAAAGGGCACTACTCCTTTACCTTTTACTGCCTGAACCTAGTTTGAAGCCATTTTATCAGATTACAGGATCAATTCCCTAATTAACATCAGCATCCAACCCCCTGCCCCCCCACCTTCTTACATTATTTATTACCAATTCATAAGAATACTACAGCAGCAGCAATGCAAAATGGAATTAAATGTACAGAAAATACAAGCAGCATTGTTTCCTTTTCCCAAGACATTCTTTGTTTTTTCTAAGAGAGACAGACACACTTAGGATTTAAAGAAAAGCCACACAAGAGCGATAAGGGAGTTTAAATCTGGCACTCACAATTATCACTGGCTATGCCAGACATTTGCTGAAAGCTAGGAAGACCTCCTCTGCTTTCCTTTAGCAGCACTGCAGTATCATAGGGAACATAATAGGATAGGTACCCAACCAACAGCACTGTTCATCTAGAAAAACAAGCACTAAAAAATTAAGATCAAAGATTTTTAGTTCCAGCCACAATGCTGGCAAGGTGGATGACCAAAGGAAAGCCTTGGCCTCCCTGTCTTTACCAAGCTTTATTCAGGATCAGTGGCACCCTTCACTTCATGTGGAGAAATCAGCACTACAGTGATCAAACTGAGCCATGCCTGCAGTTAATAACCAGTTTTAACTAATTCAAGGAGAGATTTCAGTATTTTGGTCTTTCAGGTAACATAGGAACAGATGTGACCTTCAGCATAGAAGAATCTCCTTAAAACATCCATGTTTATGATGATACTTTGAATGAATTTACCATAAAATGACAAGAATTATGCAAAATTTATAAGGATTAATTCACTAAAAGACACACTGCTGCAGAAAAAAAAAAGTTATTGATTATTCCCTTACAACTCTCATTCTCAGTAGTATAAAAGGATGACACTTCATGGGAAATAACTTTTGAATATTTTTTTATTTATTTTCTCTTTCTGCCTGTATTGGATTGGATTGCAAGGAGGCTAATTCACCTCCTCTTTCCCCAGCTCCAAGCACCTGCATATGAAAACAGCAGAAAGAAAATAAAATTCAAAAAAACAAAAGCAGGAACCACCACTGTGAAGATTCTCACTGCAGAGTTAACCTGCATAGTCTTAAACTAGCCCACCAGAATGAGAATAGCCACACAGTGAAATAATAATCCAGTGGCTCAAAGAGTCGTAGCTAAACAGCTGAGGAGTTCTTTTAACTTCAGCTGCAGGCAGCTCACGTGAGGGTCTAGTCAGCAAAGGTGAAAGCACATTGCCATGGTGTCTTGGAGCGGCTTGGGGGTGGCACAAACTCACAGGACTTGTGAGCTCCACAGTGGCAAAAACCAAGCAGCCTCCAAGCCCAGGGCAAACATGAGGTCACGCCTACGCCAGGGCATGCTCCACAAAGATGGAATAGTTGGAATAGAACTGATTAAGCTCAGAAAAAAGACAACCCTTGCAAAGCCTAATGCAGAAGGCTTGGAGAAGATCAAGGAATTAGCTGGGCTTTCTTCTTTTGTTTACATGAGTTTTTGAATAGTTCTTATACTCTCTGTGTATAAGAACTCTCCCAGAGCATCTCCAGAGCCCTGTCTTTTGTCACCCAGCCGACCGACCCACTGCTGTGGAAACTGATTAAGTTATGAAAATGTATAGAGTTGTTATGGTATACACGCTTTGCAAAGACAAGGTACCTTCACACATAAGAAGATTATGCTTAGTATTCTGTAGGATCATGAAATTAAACACAAACAGCCCAATGTAACACTGGAGATATTTTTAAAATATCTCAGTAGAACAACGTCAGGAAGATGTGATCAGAAGACAGATGAACCCAAAGGCTCGGATGTCCACAGACAGAGCCAGGAACAAATTTTCCAGGCATTGCCACCTTAAAATAACATCCTACAATCTAAGAAAGTATCTTCAAAGCACCAATTTATATTTCAGCTTCACAAGAACACATGAATTTTCACTTACCTATTTGAATAAAAACACTTCACATTCAAATTCAAGCTGAAAAAGTTCTCCCCAAAAGGGAATGGCAGGGCTGAGTAAGTTTTAACATGCAATAATTTCCCAGAAACTCTGAAACAACAGAGCACTCATAGACACACTTAAGTGCTACTAAAATAACTATGTTTCTATGTGTTAGCTCTATTCACTCTCTGCTCAGTAACTTTTTCTAAGTCCCACTGGTTTCTGCTAAAAAGCTACATCTGTACAGGCCAATTCTTAAGATGCTTACATGCCAAGAAGTGTATTTCCCATGGCATGCACTTTGTGACCAAAAAGCAAAGGCATGGCTCTCTGGTAAAGCCAAGAGCTATCTATAAAGCAATTCAAGAGGCTCATTTCCCGATAAGGGAAGTGGGCTTGCTCAGCACATCCTCTTTCTAGTAATCAGGAACTGCCAGACATAGCAAAAACCAAAAGCAGCAACTACTCAAAAGAGACAAAAACCCCCAAAACCACTGCTATAATGCACAACCACTGCTTTATTATGTAAACCAGTACTTTGCTATTACATGTTGACTATGTAATAATTAAGACTCAAAGGGTTTGGATAAAGTTATAAAATATAAAAGACCTTACATTTATGTGAAGACAAAGTTCAACGTAAGTTCTTTGGCAGTATAGCTGTCACTGTCTCAAGGTATGCCTCAGGTTTCTTCTCCATTATAAAACTGACTGACAGACAAACTAAAAACCCCCTAAACATGGCATAAAGCTTTGAAGTCCAATCTGCAAACCTAACAAGAACTAGTTAATGCAAAAGTAAGCTTTTGTGCTAAATTCTATTCAAGAGTCCATTTTACACTAAATTCCATTCCAACCCTAAAAAATACATGGGGATGTTGGAATGACTACATATTTGAGACAAGGAGAAAATGGTCTGTGCTTTTACAACTTTTTATTTTTACCTAACAGTAGAAACTGAGAGAAGCAACAGGACTAAGGGAAAGTCCCAAGCAGCACCCTGCTGAATGGCAAACAGTATGCCAGAAGTCAACTGCAAACACAAAAAACATCAGTTTTAAAAAGTTTCTTCCTCTGCAATTGATTGTAGTGTAGAATAGCTTCTCTAATTTGCCACAATCTTCTGCTTGAAGTCAAAAGAAGATGTGCTGTAATTCATTACTTTCCAGGAAAACAGCTTTAGAACATTTCAAAACAAGCCTTGTAATAAGCAGAAATAGATTTAACTTGAGAAAAATTGCACCACTATCAAGTTTCCCTTCAGATGAAACATGTTTATCTATTATACTTCCTTATCTTCTCAAAACTAAGAATTGCTGCTACCCAGCAGTAGGCAACAGGCTGTGCTGACACGCTTCAATTCAACATGAGCCAGTGGAAGTGGCATTGCACCACAATAAAGTATGCTCTGTTATAGGAGATCATTTTGCAGCCAAATGACTGCCTTCAAGTAAAAGCACTGACATTCCCATCTGTAAGGATTCAATGTGCTGCATCACTTGGACAGCCACACCTTTTTCTGACATTCAGTCCAAGTTAAAGGAACTTAATCAGAAACTCTTTGCTGTGATGCTGTCCCCTCCCTGAATAAGCTGGGAGCTCTCTGAGGATACACAAATCAGGGAATCCTCTGTGTGGTTCAGAGTAGGTGTGGCAGGCCACACACATGTTTGAGGTGATGAGAGAACCTTCCTCTGGCATTTCAGCTACTCACTCAGTTCCAGCTGCATCAACCAACTTCTCCCAAGGATGGCCTGAAATATGCATGTTTCAAACTCTGTCTCAAGGGCACATTTTTGGGCTTGGTTGTTTTTGAGCTACGTAAATCTTGCCCATTTCAGAAGATTTAAGAAACAGATTATGAAGTGTTCAGTTAGTGAAACTTATTATTAGGGGTTTCCATTCATGTTGAAGAAGAAAAAAACAACTTAATTTCTTTTGAGATCTGCGAAAAGACTCACATATTACCTGTGCTGTTGGATTGACAGAAATCAAGTAAGTGCTTCAGTTTTTTAAGATTTACTCTACTTACTGCAGTTCATTCATACTTGAAACTGACTGCAAGAAAAATCAGTCTTTCTAGTTGATCCTGGTGAGTTTTGAACTGACCTCAGGTTCTCAGCCTTCTGAAGCCATTCAGTACTACACTTGAAATGTACAGGCCACATAAGCTGTACACATCATTGTTTATGGAACCCAATAGTGGTTTTTACATTATTTTCTATAGAGACACTCATATTTCTCATATAAAAATTAACTGATAGCTTAGCAAAATTACTTTAAACACTTTTGGTATTTTGTTCTAAGGAAGCCAAGAAAACAGATCTTAGATTCTCCTGCCATCTCATGTTGTAATCAAATCCAGATTAAACTAATAACATCACATAAGCAGGTGCACTCAAGACTACCAGAGTTAAGTCACTAGAATTAAGTCATTCATGGTACAGAACCTCCCAACAGCTCCCTCAGACATTTCTGAAGCTACAGAAGCAGCATGAAGATACTATGTAAAAAACAGCAGTCAAAAGTAGATAGAAAGGAAGCAAGAACTAGAACAGAAAGAAAAAATAAGCAAACCATCCAATTAATCAAAATCAATATACAAGAGATTCATTTCTGTGATTTAAAATGAAGCAAGAACTATGACAGAAAGAAAAAATAAGCAAACCATCCAATTAATCAAAATCAATATACAAGAGATTCATTTTTGTGATTTAAAAGAAACTGAGCATTCAATAATTCTTGACTCTTTGCTTCAATATGGAAAAATGGTACAAAATACATCAAAGAGTGATACAAGAAATGATAAAGCCCCCAAAGTATGAAAACCCCTTCAAAGCATAATCTGTTTTTCAACAGGACAAAGAATTGTAGAAATGAAATGCACCCAGGTAAATGGGAGCCATCACTAGATGCACCATTTACTGCTACTTTACTTTCCAGAAAACTGTTGCATAAACGTCTTTGATCCTCTAGATGATTATTTACTCAGTGGAATAAAAGAAAAACCTTAAAGATAAATAGGATTTTTTTCGCAGAAATCACATAAAACCCCTTACTGTCAAGCGGAATTACAAATAAAACCTGTTCTTAAAGAAAATCTCACTATAACAGAGGGCAGCCAAATAAAAACATGGAGGTAGTTTTAAGTGGTTTCAAATGGAGCTACACTGGCCCCACAACAACTAATACACTGAATTTCCAGGAGGTACCAGCAAAATACTGTGTTCTAAAATATTTAATTTACAATTGCGAAAAAATATTTACACAAGGAAATTACCACCTAAAGTAATATTCACTATGCAGCAAAAACAAGAGAGCTTCTTATGCCCAAAATTAGCAAATAAATTGAGTCAAACTGTAACTTTGAAGTTAATAATGATTTAGTTATTAAATAAGTATATATCAGTTAATCCTCAAGCACATGCTTACCCTTTGAAACACAAGTAGTCCCAATGAATTAATAACTGGTCACAGGCATCTTCAGCATCACCTTGAAGCAATAGCTATAGCACCCATAAGTGCAGCTGAATAACACTAATCCATTCTACTGCAAAACTTCTTGGCCACTTAGCAGTTTTACAAGTTGAGGACAGAATTTTTATTTGTAGACTGCGTGAGTAAAAAATCTCCCTCTCTCCTGACCAGAGATTATTTGGCACGTGAACAGCAATATCTCATTCTCATACTCCAGGGAGTTTTAACCTGCCTCTAGCTAAAAGCTATACAATCTTTAGATTGCAGCAGAGTGTAAAAATCACTCTAATTAAATCAAGTAAGAACTGGTTTGACTAGTGTTACTGATCCCCCAAATAATTAAAATCATTTAAGAAAAGTCAGGGGTTGGTACTTAGCTATACTTACACTTGTGCTGATTTTTTAAAATAAGTTTTGCAATTGAACAACTATAAAACAAACCTAAAGTAAGCAACAAGAGGAACCTGTACTGTTTTAAGTATAAACTACCATATAATAGTTTCAGGGCACTTTCTTTTTTTAATAGAAGTTCTTCCGGCTTTGCATTTCTTCTAAGATGTAGTGACTGTATCTTAGGGCATGCCAAATTTCATTGCAAACCAGTTGAAGCCTGACCTAAAGCAGCTGCATTTCTAATACATGTGAACAGAATCTAGTTTGTACTGTCATGTATCCTTACACCTATTTACATCAGTTTTGCTTCTGTGAGGCATGATCTACCTTTTACACTGCTGTGCTCCCATTGTTGCACCCTGGAGGCCTTTCAGGGCCCAGCTGCGTTATCCTGGAACAAACCTTTTATAGGAGACTGACAGCATAGCAGGTTTCTTCCCAGTCCTGACAAAGTTAAAGCAAAGAAATGACAATACTCTGTGTGTTGATAAACTCCATATGCACACTATGCAAATTTAAGAGAAAGCAGCACAAGACATTAGTATATAATTGCCAAACCCCTGCTGTCAAAAACTGGTGCCCTAAAGCCTCCAAACACCAGGTAGGATGGGAAGGGGTAGAAAGTGAGTGATTTCTCACACAGAGCAGATAATTTCCTGTACTGTGCACAGTCTGATTGGTTTCCCGTCAGAATAGCCTGGTCTCTGAGTCTTTTGATCACTTTCCTCTGGCCCTTCACAGTTGCTCTGATTAGAGATTGATCCCCAGTTTGTTCTTTGATCAGCAGCTCTGGGAGTCTGCAGGTGCCATATATCATCACATTAACAGGCCACAGCAGTATTAATCCCCCCCTTTTAAATTTGTTAGTGCACTGCGTATTCTACCCATTCACAGAGCACTTGCAGAGGTCTCTGAAGCTTTGCTTTCTATTATAAAATATGACGTAGAATACTTTTATCTGAGGAGTCCCAAGTTCAAAGTTGAGAGAATTGAATTAGCCTCGAATCTGCGTTTCTGCTTTATTTCATTACAGTTCAGAGAGTTTTGAGAGCTCCCAGCTTGGCCTTTTGTGTTGGTTTGTGCCCAGGGAGAAAGCTTGTTTTAGCTGACATGCTAAGTACTAAATTTTCAAACACGCCCCCCTGCCCCGTACATTAAACACCAGGGTTTCCATGAATGCATGCTAACAGCCTTAAGTTTAGCTATTCTACAGTAAGTGTGGTTTCATGCAGTATATAACGTTACAGTTTGTAAAGTATTCTTTAAAATGACTTCATAATAGCAGATCAAGAGGAAAGGCGCTTAAAAATCTGAATAATGTAAATCATATGGAGTTCAGAGGCTAAGCAAATTACACACCCCGAAGCTGCCCTTGCTGTATGAAAGGAGTCTTTCTCCAGCTCTGCGCAGTCCCAGCCCAGGGGAACTTGCATTTGAGAGTTTTCTAAACATTTCAGGTACACTTGAAAGTTGAAAGTAATTCTCATTTCCTATGCAGGATTAGCTCGTTTCCAGCCCATACAAAACACCACTCATTCCCGCACAGACACAAAAACCCACTCCCCGAGAGCGAAGCGTTTAGGGTACAAAGGTGCGCGGGTCGTTGTTGGGTTTTTGTTTGTTTTATTTTACCAGGGCAAGGCGGTGGAGGGGAAGGGGACATATTTTGCACCTCGAGTACCGCAGAAGAAGGAGCCGCCGGGCTCCCCCCGCCGCCGCCGAACCGCTGCCCTTTTCCCCGAGCCGGCGGGCAGAGCCCCGCTGCCCCCGCGCCCACCACCC
>VZTN01025934.1:35747-80716 GCA_013400515.1 Erpornis zantholeuca
GGACCGCGTCCGCCGGCTCCCCCCTCCCTCCCACGCCCGCCGTCCCATCACGGCGAGGGCGGCACCTGGCGCGGCCGTTTACGCCCCGGGAAGTTGTCGGTGGGAAGAAGGAGGCGAGCGGGGCGGCCCCCGCTGCTGCCCCCTCTCTTGCGGCCAAGTGGCGGCGCAACAGATGCTGGGGAGGGAACCGGGGGGGTCTCCCCTAGCACCGTCTGCTTCTCGAAGGGGTCTCCATCCACCGTCCCCATTCCCCCAAGGAGGATCAGATGTCTCTGCGGTCCAGAGTCAGTTTGTGCGTTGGGTAATTAAGGCGAGGTGCTGACTTACCAGTAGCTGTTTACTGGGTTGTTATGATGGAAATTGGGTTTGTGCTCGAAAACTTGATGCTCTGTTAAACATTCCTTCTAAAGCCCTTGGTAGTGGGAACTAAAACAGAGGAGGTTTTTAAAAGTCTCTAAATGCTTTTTTTAATTATTTTGTTTGTTTGGGTTTGTTTGTTTTGGGTTTTTTTGTACTAGAAGTTGTTTTGGTTACCGTGAACTGAGACCTCTGACAGTTAAACAAGCAGATGTAAACACAGGTTCAGCTCTTTGTAACTGTCCCTGGCTTGTTGCAATGCCATGTGCTACTTGGTGATGTGGTATCCATCTATAAAGCAGACAGAATTGGATTCCTTTTTGCTGTTTCACCAGAAACCAGAACTGAGATTATGGCAAGGAGTACTCCCCTATTAATGCTGGTGAGGACTAAAAGGACTGATAATGTTCAGCACACATACAAATCTTTGCTAGAGGTGGCATTTCTAGTTTGCTAGAGTACTTGAACTGTGGCTATGTGGTGGGTCTGGGTAACAAGGCCGAATGCTAACTGTGTGCCAGGAGGGCAAAAGAAGCAATTAAGACAAATCTCTTTGTCTTGACTGAGAGGTTTTGGGAGGGTTTCTTAAATTTTGGCTTCAGCCCCCATAGTTCTAAGGTGGCATTGGGGATTGATGGGGGACCTATACAGCCATAAGTATTTTTGGGGGGCTTATTTAGCCATGATATGTGCAAGACACACAAGAGAGAAACTGAGTCTGCATTGCCAGAGTCTCGAGCACACACTACGTAAATTTCTTATCCTTTGACCCAGCTCTTTCCATTATATAACTGAGCTGTTTCTTCGCCTCAGCCAAAGTAACCCTTGAGACAGTGATAAACAACCCCTCTCTTCTAATAAGTGACATATTTCCAGTAGCAACTGAAAGCTGTCCAGCCAAGTTGGGCTGTCTTCTGAAAAGCAGACTTGGAGCATACCGTAAATAGCAACCCTTCACTTACAGAGCATGAGGACAGAAATGTACTGCACGAAGCAGACTGTGTAGTTACTTTTATTATTGTTATCCTTATATTTTTTTTGGCTTCACTGTTGTTATTTTTAAATGGTAATAAAAATAACATGTACAACTTTGAAGGTCTCCTACCCTGATGATTACAAGCAGTGTTTTGGGGTTTTCTTAATCAAATAAATGAAGGATTACACTGTAGCTTAACCTTCATTGCCTGAGGATTTTGTGGGATTCTTTGTATTTTGGAGTACTGATGGCAAGTTCACTTTGAAAAACGTAGACCTTATGTCTTATGCTGTGTGCATGAAAAATAAATCATCCATTGAAATATCTCGGCTGCATCAGACCAGGGTTTCATCTGGAGATGCTGGAGCATGCCCAGAGAAGGACATGGGGGCTGGTGAAGGGTCTGGAGCACAAGGCTTATGAGGAGAAGGCTGAGAGATCTAGGGTTGTTTAGCCTGGAGAAAAGAAGGCTCAGGGGAGAGACCCTGTTGCTCTCTTCAGCTGCCTGAAAGGAGGCTGTAGCAAGGTAGGGGTTGGTCTCTCCTAACAAGTAACAAATGACAGGACAAGATGAGACAGCATCAAGTTAGGTCAGGGGAGGTTTGATGTTAGGGGAAAAACTCTTCACATGAAGGGTTCTGAAGCATTGGAACAAGCTGCCTGAGGAAGTGGTGGTCATGATTCCTGGAGGTGTTTAAAAGATATGTAAATATGTCAGATGGCAGCATGATTTAGTGGTGGACTTGGCAGTGCTGGGTTTGTGGTTGTACTTGGTCACTGTGGTTCTGTGGTCCTGACTCAGACTTTTCAAAGGAAAATGCAAGAACCCACATAGTGGATGAATATGGAATAACACTGCCTTGGGAGGAAGCTTCCATTCTAAACCTCCTGTAATTAAAGACCAGGGTATCATTTTGATCATTAAGGCTTTTCTTCTTTACAGAAAAGCTTTTGCTGCAAATTCCACACAAAATATCATGTGCAGTAGTCTTTGTCCTTAAAAAAGTCCAATCTGAAATTCATGCTAAGCATTTATCACCAGCTATCTATATTTATTTTTAATGTTACTTCTCTCCAGTTTCCTCTGGTATATGTATGTGCTTGGGTTGAAAAATCATTTATATTTGCCGTCTTTACCCTGTTCATCTCTGTGTTACAGCCGTATCTCGTCCTTTCCGAGATGAGAAGGCATTTTTACTGTGGTTTTCACATGAACACCTCTATACTTCTGAGGTTTCTCAAGTGCTATCTGTTTTTGTTGAGTTTTATTTGAGGTGGGACAAACAGAACATGAAATTCCAAGTGAAGGCCTAATCTAACCTTATATAGTGAATGAAGATAGAATGTTTCATTGTGTATAGTATCTCTTGTTCATGATACTAACTTTTTGTATGATCTCCTCATGTAATAACCCACAGAAGTATTGGCATTAAAAAAGTAAATGGCTAGGTTATTATGAGAAACTAATGTGTATGTAGTTCAGACAATTCCTGCCAGTGCATATTGCATTGCCTATACTGAATTTCACTGCGAACCATGATGCCAATGCAGCTAAGAGTTCTGGTGACTCAATGCCTCATACAGCTTTCTCTGGATATCATTCTTTTCTACATACAAAATAAATATTTTAACTACATGTAGCTTTATTTTCCTAAGTTTTCTCCATGATTAGAATTCCTCTTCAGTTTTTGTCTTTTTTAGCAGTCACCTCACCATAACTCATCTCACAATTATTTAGTTTACACTCTGTAGTCTTTCAAAGACCCTTTTTTTCCCAAAGGTTTTGTAATGTCATCTATAAAGTTTGTATTTTTCAACTTAAATATTGCAACAGATCTTTCTCTGTAAATTGTGATATTCCAATAGTCAGAGATGCAGACTTTGCTCTGTTGCATAGCCACACTGATTTGACATATTTTCAGATTGTTTTGACTCTCTTTTTTATCATCCTCATTTAGAACTATTTTTGAAGAAGTATTTCTTTTAATTGAATATTTGAAAATTTGAACTATCTGGATTATCCCACAGAAATTTATTGTATTGAGGCACAAGAGAAGGCAACAGAAATTTGGCCTGGATATCAGAGACTTACTGTGATGCTGTATAGCCTTTGTACTCCTGAACTATAAATATCCTTGAAATTAAAAGCCTTTCTCTGATTACTTATTAACTGAAAGAGTTACCATTAAAATATACATTCATCACACAGTCTTCAAAACCTTCACTTACATCAGCAAATAGAATCCCCACACCAAAGTCAAAATAATACGGTCACAATGCCAACAGAGGTGGACAGTCACACATCCTCTGTACACTGTCCCTTCACCACTTCGCAACAAGAAAGGTTCCCCATTACTTTTGGAAGTGGCCTGGAAGTGGCAAGGTGCATAGGTGTTCTCAGACTGCCCTTTATGGTTTGAGCTGATGCCAAGAGATATGGATGGATTTCAGGGAGCTCTAAATATCCCAAACAAGTTCTGTGAGGAAGTGTACTATTTCGTTTTTCTGCTGTTTATTATGCTGTTTCAGAAAGACTGTTTTTCCCCTCCAAAAGGTTTGCAATGACATAAGCATTTCTCTCCTGAGAAGGAGTAGGGCAAGGAATACAGTTTGGGGGGAAAATAGCAAAAGTCTGAGATATAAACCAATTTTTAGGCATGATGTGTGAACAAAGGAAAATGCTTCTGGAGACATGTACCTCTGCAAATGCTGTTACTTCTATCAAATTCATCTCTCAAAAGAGTTAGAGCTAGACTTTTATATACATTTGCAAAACTATGACCCACTGTTCAGAAAAGCAGACGGTTTGATTCCCTTTTCTCACCAAATCTTGTTTCACTTCTTAATAAGAATATGGAAAAATAAATTAATACATACGTACTTTCATATTCCCATTTATTCCAAATGTACCCGTATAATCCTTGTAGGATCCTACTAAAGGCAAAACAGTATTTTGCCAAACTTAGAATATAATTTAGAACTAATAAATATCTGCTCATCCAGTCACACAGGCAAGTGTCTGCTTTTGTGCAAAGTGCTACTGATTTCAGTGTAGTTACACATTAATTAGTTGCTGGTATAAAAGGACTGAGCTTTAAATGCTTATGTTCACATTATGGAATTATTTTTAATTATCAAGCTAGTTATTAAATATTATGATTTATTAATTTTCATAATGGATGAGTGATAAATATGAAAATGGAAATTGCATTACAAACAGATTGCCTTTTAGAAAAGCAATAATAAAATGTTCTGCTCTCATGATCTCCGAGCAATTAGAAAAGAAGCATTTGTACAAATAAACATGACTCTTGTAATCCTTCTCATATGAGGTGCAAAGGCTGTGTGTGGAATTCAATAGAATATCATTCCTGTGTTAGAAAGTACTCCCGTAAATAAGGTAACAATAAATTTTAGTGTTTCAGTCTTACTGTCCATTCCTACTGAATTTGTAAATGAAACAAAGACTTGTCCCATTTCCATGCTACATTTGAAAATATAATAAAGAAAAATGTGTAGTCCAAAGAGGCTTCAGTTACGTTGATGCTTGTATGATGTGGACTGCTCAGACATGAACAGAGGAGCAGGAACTCCAAACACTTGGGTCACTCGAATCACGCCTCTAAATAAAAGGTGCAATTTCTATTTTGCAAATCCTAAACTGAGACGTGGGTCTTAAAAACACACCTAGAAATAAGCATTTGAAAACAGACTTCTAAGCATATCAGTGTTTTTCCGCTCAATGGTTCATAGCTTAATCATTTTTCAAAATGACTCAAACATTTGAGATCAAAGTCCTTATTGTACTTTTGTGTGGTTTCCACTTATAAGCATTGTTTTAGAGCAGTCACATATAAGAATTCCAATGATTTAATCAATTACCTACACCTATCCAAGTTACAATGCATCTTTGATTTACGTAGGCTGTGGGAGCTACACCAGGAGACAAGGAAGGAGGCCCACTAGAGGTCTCCCAAACTGTTTAAAAGAACACTTCCCACTTCTGGCACCTGCTAGCTCATTTGGGTCTTGATGGCTTCCAAAGTCAGCATGTAAAATGTGGGATGTGGGGGCCACTTATGCCTCGTAATGTGTTTGCCGAACTTCAACATGGACTACTCCCAGGCCTGAATGGGCAACAGTTTCCAGTCTGAAGGTCAGCGTTTCCTCATGGGTTATGTAGGAGTGCTCTGGGTGCAAAGGTCTTTCAAACCATTTACTTTCTTCTGCATGCTTTCAGGGTAGAATCTCCTGTGGTTTTACACCCCCATTCAGATGCACCTCAGTATTCAAATGCCTTGCACTCTTAGGCACACACTTGAGCACGTGCATAAGGACTTGAGTAAGTGCTCAGATGAGAGGCTTGCTCAGGTACTCATGGATGTTTGCCTATTTATGACTATGTGTGTGATGACTTTGGTTATTTGTCAGAAATAAGCTTTCTGGCTCATTTTTAATCAGATGACATCATTTATTGATCACTAACATCTTTGGTTTGATCAACATACGTGAAATCCTGTCATGATCACAACTGAAGGTGGCATGTCTCTGTGCCATAAAGAACTCTGTGCCTCTAAAGAACTATGGAATCCTGCATACCTATTGGTCTTCCTGCCTATCTTCCTTCCATGGAGCATTGCAAGATACAAATATGCAATCAGAATACAAATTCTGGTTAGTATTTCTCAGCATTACTAACCGCTGCTGTTTGAAAAAATGGTATATGTCATGTAGTTATAAAGTTGCAACCTGTATATTCAGATTCAGTAAAATTAACAGTAAACTGTATTATTCAAAACACATATAGATTTAACAGATTATTTCAAATGCTGATAAAACCCACTTATAGCATTACAAGATTTTTTTAATGTTGAAATAATTCTAAGCTTTTGAAACTGCTCTTCAAAGAAATGAAACTCATCTGAGAGTATTTATGGTACAGCAGCATAATATTGCTACCAATATTTGCAATTTATCTAGAACTTAACAGCCTGAATGCAGATTGTGTTTCAAATGGTGATACTAAGATCTGTCACATTTATTTGAATGGGGAGAATATATCCCAATATCCATTGAGTTTGAAGTAGAAAAAAATATCATGTCTTGATTTACTTTATGTTGTAGGCATTTTATGTTATTTAGAATAGTATTGATACTAAGAATTTTGGTTGCTGAACATGTTTAATTGAAACAGATTTTTTTGTACAGCTGTTGCACTTCAGCTTTAGTCTTCTGGTACTTCAGTCTACAAAGAACAGGAGTAATGAGGCAATTAGATAGTTATGAGCTTTCATTTAAGTATGAATTCAGCATAAGAGAACAGGAATCATGTAGATGACATGAGGTTCCAAACAGCATTGCTTAAAGATGAAACTCAGATTACAGTTTAATTGGTTAATGAGATCCATCTAAGAAGATATGACAAAGAAGTCCATAGATTCAAGAATATCAGGAATCTAACATGAGAAGAGGAGTAATGGTGAACTGAAGAGCAGGAACGGCCACCTGGGAATGATGAGGCACTGGAACAAAATTTCTACTACATATGGAGTGTGTGTCCTCCCTAACTCTGACTCAGCACTTTACATTTCCTATCATTTGTCCATTTCCTGTCTCTTCCCTAGTCTTCTTCTCTTTCTCCTCCTCCCTTTCATCCTTCTCAATTAATTAGTTACTACTTCTACTGCACTCATTATTTAATTGAAGTATTGTCCTCTTAATCTTATCTCTCCACACTTGATTTAAGCCCTAGGTTTCCTAATCTACCCCCTTGTCTTCATAACTGGTTCAATCATACTCCCTAGCGCTGAGATTTCCTCTTTGTAGTTTGCCGTGGTTTATTTCCTGTCAATCTCCAGGCCGGATTGGCTTACCACAGCAAAGCCTTTTCTCCCCATTTTTATCTCACAGAATGACTTTTCCACAACTTTACTCAGGCCTTCATTGCATTGATTTGTTCAACATAGGCTAGTGGAGTGAATCAGTTGGTGCTGTGCCAGCACCCATGCCATGGATAGGTTGGAGAAGATCTTTCAATAAGCTTCTGTAAGAGATTTCTAGTTCTGCAAGACAGCTATGAGATGATAATCACAGGTAAAAGTTTCAAAAGGTGTCTTTCTTATCAAAACTAAACTCCAGTGTAAACATACCTGCTATTTTGTCTGCTCCAACTCCTAGGATGCTTTTCCCAGATCCCTCTTATTTTGACTTACAGTACATATGTCTCCTTATTGATGGAACATCTCTACCTCTGAGCAGATTCCCTGTTCCATATTGCACAGAGTCAACCAGAGAGAACGTGTTCTAACCATTCACCTGAATCTCGGCTTGGCATCATCTACAGGAGCACACCAGAATTTTATTTAGGCCATCTGGAGCTTTTCCAGAGAAGAGATTAAGACCTTCCAAAGAACTGATCTGTAATATTTGAGAATGTACAGATCAGATGCAAAGTTTCATTTTCCAAGTTTCTTAAAATTTATTAATTTATGTTAAAAAAGAAAAGGCATCAGGCATATGTTCAAAGTATTTGATATCACTTCCTAAAACATTGACTCCTCAGAAATTTTTAAAAAAGCTTTAACACGGGAGACATACAAAATCATAAACACTGAGTTTCTCATCAGTTGCTTCATTCACAGAACTATCTAAGTTATTTTGGCAGAAATAAAGTTCAAAATGGAACATGGAGGCTTTCATCCCATGTATTTTTCCAAAGTCAGAAATAATAAAAGTCTTTTAAAGTATCAGGTCACTCTAGTAAACAGCAACAGTCCTTATACTTTCAGAATTTAAAAAAAGATCTCGTTTAACCCCTTCATTCATTAATATGTTTTAAAAGGGGATATCAATTCTGCAGGATTTTTTTCCATAAGATAGATTGTTATTGCTAAGGACTGAGCGGCCTCATTCTACCAAATTTTTTCTACCCTTTCCTATATAAATACAGGTAGAATTTCTGCATATCATAAATATATTAGAATAATCTCAGATACTGAAGAGCAGTTAAATTTTTATTTAGGCACACGGGAAAAGAACATAGACTAAAGCCTACTTTAGTATTAATGTTTCAAATCATGTATTAGTTTTTGTATCTGGAAATCCAGGTAATGCTGCAGCAACTGGACTGCCAGCTGGACAAGAGTATGAAGAATATATGAATGATGCATTATTCATACCAATAAATTCTCATTGTTATTTCCTTGCCAATACACTGAATGGAAATACATTACAAATTTTAAAGCTTTTTCCAGTAATTTTTCAAAGCTATCCCACGACTTATCACTGGAGTCCATGTCATCCAGTTAAGAATGCACAATATTCCAGAGTATTGCCAAAATTTTTCTGTATTGATCAAACACTAGCATCAGTCTCTCATTCCCACAGCACCATAAAAAAATAACTTCAGCTTCACAGCCATGTGGATCACAGATCATCCTGTAAAATATGTTTAGGTTGACAGTAGGTCTTTGAACTACTTATTTCATATTATGTTTCTAATACTGTTGTTATGTTGTGCCTTGTCACAATCCATTTTGAAAAGAATGCCACTCCATTAATGTTCAAATTTATGAAATATACTCTTTTCTCCTCAGACTATAATCTATGTCTAGTTAGGTATTTAGAGTGGATTAGTAGACGTAAACAATGATATTCCCTAGTGCTCATTCAGCATGCTGGTTACTGTCAATAGCCCAAAATTTAACATTAAACAGGAGATGGAGGAACCAAAGATGCTGAGGTTTTCAGCATCTTTTTGGGTGGAACTCAGTACCTCACAGGATTATGCCTCCATTCAGAAATCTTATGCCCAGAATGAATGGTGTGAATAGAAGCTGAAGAAGCTCTTAATCAATACAAAATACAAATGTTATTACAAGGACATATTTTAAAAACATAAACCAGTTTTGAGATTATAGTTCTTAATTTACAGAAGGGGTCCTGATCTAAATGGATTGGTAGGACTAGATTCCTAGCCCTGCCCACTACACTATTGGATGAGAGCCTAAAAACTCTTCTGCACGAGGAGTCCTATCACACACATAGAAAGAGTAAGCCTGTTCATGCCTGAATAAAGCAAATATGACTTGATCCTTTGTAGCTCAACACATTTCTGCTCAATCCTGTGAACCACTGAACTGAGTAATGTTAATTTCATTACATTCATTAAAAAATCAAAAACAAAGCTAAGAAAGAGTGCTCAGTCCTTCATGTAATTGGAAATTAATGAGAAAGATAGTTCTATAGTGGGTTCCCTGCATTCAATTCAGCTGTCCTGTTTACAGCCTGATGAATGGATTTTGATCTTTTTTTGATGCAGGAAATAATGAAAGCTCTATTTTCAGTGCCACACCTGGTCATGACCAGCTAAGTCATTCTAAAGCAGAATGATCACTGAGAGGGGGTTAAGCTACAGAAGCTGAGTTGTTACCTTTTTGGTTGTCCAGTTTGTATTCCCCTCCTGCGGTTTCAAGACTCTGGCATTTCTGTTTGTTTCCACCCATTTTATTATTAATTGCTTGGGTACTTACTGTTACCTAGAAAAATATTTTTACACATAAAATTTGTTGTTATGGTTGTATATTTCAAGCAGAAAAGTTTTGTGTGCAGTAAGTTTTAACAAGTGATTTTATTAATAGCTTTCTTATCCCTGTTGTATATCTTATGAAAGCAGAAGGAGTTTTGCTTTGACAAAGACAACAGATGATTGCCCATAGACTTTCCTTTTTTATTCTGTTGTAATACAGCAGAATTCTGCTTATGGAAAGATAAATCATTGCTGGTTTTGTAGTGTAGGCTAGTTATTATTTTAAGGGCATTATAAATCTTTTCTACCAAATTTATAGGCATGGACCATATTTATTCTTCTAGCAATTTCCAGGAAAGCCGTTTGTGAGGATAATTCAATCAAACTGGGACTACTCTAGCCACTGAAAGATGATCATGCCCTGTCACCCCACAAACTATGGGCAGTCAAATATACTTGTATTCACAAATACCAAGTTATTGTAAATGTACTTTTAACATCTACAGTTTTATTTAAGAGTAATATATGGCTTTAGGTAACTTAGAAAAATTAATGCTAATTGAATAGAAGAATGTTATTCATTGCACAGACTAATTCAAAACTGCCAATGCAGTTATCAGATGGAAGTAATATTTGTCGTATCAGTTAATTCCTATATGAATATCATGGTATTAAGAATAGCTGCTACATGTTGAGACAATGGAAAACTCTAAATGCTTTTTGCAAACCTGTTCCATTTCTTCTTCCAAGGCTGTTAGCTTTGATTTGTAGTTCTTTATCTTATACTGAGTGAATTTTTTTCATGAAGGACCAAGTGCATTAATAGCTTAGAGCAATATTATGAGTTATTTTAGGTAAATCTGTCCATAGAACAATGTTTACAGCTGCTAAATAATACCATTTTGGTTCTCAAGGTTATTAAATCAGGTTCTAACTCGTAAGAACACTATACAAGGAAAATAAGCAATACAATAAACTATATAATATTTTGGAGATTAATGAGTTTAAGAATCTGTCAAGTATTCAGTGTATAAATTAAACATTCATGCCTCACTTTGCAGATGTGAACTTGTTCATTTTAATGTATAGCAGATTACAACATCCAGAAGGAAGAAAGAAAAAAAACCTAAAGCCTTGCAGCAACACATTCCCTTTTCTGTAGTCACTCATCACTCATCTCTGGTATATCAGGGACAGAAAGCAAAGGGAGTAAAGTATAAGAATCACCAAGTGACATCTGACATTTATTCACTTGGAACTGCTGAAACAGCTACAAAAAAATGAAAGCAGAATGGAAAATTTCACTACAAAAGAATCACTATGGGGATTAAGCAAAGTCTAACTGATTTGCATGCAGAGTCGTGCTAGCATGATCCTGCTACTTTTTGAATGTCAGCCTGTGTATTTTTGCAGTGCCAAATTCTGCCTTCAGGAGGTATCAGTCCTCTCAAATAGCTAGAGTTTTTTCATCTGGCCCAGCTCAACTTAAATCCAACCTAATCTTCTTCCTCCCCGTGGCAGGTTTGTCTGGATCCTCAGTTTGACAGCCCCATTGTGGGGCAGTCTGCAGGCCCCCCTGGTATGTGGCAGCACTGTGTGGGCAGGTAACACCCTATCTGCAACCAACTTAATCAACAGAGGATTTGAAGCATTATGCAAAGATATTATCTAAAATTCTGGGGAAAATAGACTTGAGGTCATCTTGGCACTTTGCTTGAGATGGAAACCTTTTCTGCACTGAGAGTGCTGTGCTCATATGATGTACCTGTTAATTTGTGTAGGTGACTTTTTTTGGCTCTAGTTTAGGCTTTTCTACATGATGCTCTGTTAACGGGATTTTAGAATCATACATTTTGTCCTTTTGATTGTAAGTTTACCATCATCTAAGTTATGCTTCAGAAGACTTACATTCCAGCCTACTAAATTCTCCTGATATTCATACCAGCTGAAAAATAAATGGTTCTGCAGGTCTGTGGAAAAGTCTGTATTAGTACGGCATCTCCAATGAAGACCACATACTTTCTATTCCCAAGGTAACTCAGGACATTGGTAAGCAGCAGCTACTAAAAACAACCATCTAAGTCTTACTGATTGAGCCCAACCCAAGAAAATTTTCTCAAGGGAATTTCAATATTTGTGTTAGTTTTGCTTAAGCAGGCACTAATAGAGATTTATAAAAATGGAAAAAGCAGTGTTATAGTTCCACCTTGATGGAGTGGGATATAACATAATCATTCAACATCATGGCCTGTGGCAAATTAAATTCTGAAGTTGTCTGTAAATCTTCAGTACCTCAAAAAGGGGGATTAGAATGATCTATGTTAGAAAAGATGTGTTAGCTTGACTTTGGTAAATTAGTAGAGAACTAAGGGTGGTCATATTTTTATTCATTAATGGAAATCATTCAACATCCTTTATGGCAGAAAGGATTTGATCCCTCTTTTTATTGAGAATACACACTTTGTTGCTAAAAGCAATAGTTTTGATAGTGTCGATGTAAAATGCCTCATAGAAATTTGAGTGTATGATGTGGTACAACATAGCATCTTGATTAAAAGACTGGAATGTAAAATCAAGAAGGAATTGAAGAAAGAGCTGTTTGGAGCCCTAGGGGCTGAAGGCAAGAGCAGTATCTTAGAATAAGTTCTCAGTTGCATGATTCAGCAGATGTATAAGAGCTCAGAAAAGCAATGCTATATGATACTGTTTAAAATATGACCCTTGAAAGGCTAGGTGAAGAACACTACTAAAATAATAGAATTGATTTATTTACAACTGTGAAATGAGAACAGGATGTGTCCCTGTGCACATTTACGAACAGAACATAATATGAACATGCAGTGAGGTGGGCTCATATCCAACCAGCTGGCAAATTTCAATTAATTGGAATCCCATTATCACTCCAGATTAGGATAATATTAAAATGCATCGGTTCTATGTAATTCAGGAGAGTGAGGCTTCTTACTAAAGGTCTACTAATGAAAAGAGTGCCCAAAGGGCCATCTGCCTCACCAGTAAACAGAAGGCTTACTTTGATGAGCCACTTCTGTTACCCTACACACTCAGTAAAATCCTTCAGACTGGACTTTGAGTCTGTGACTGACCGTGGTGCTCTGGATCTTGCTGGTTTGGACTCAAAGAGTGAGTGGACAATTTAAAAAATGGGTGTTCCCCATATTTTTCAAAATATTTAGAGGCCTCTTAATCCAGTATACAGGTTTGAACCTAACCCTCAAGAGCACCTTCATGAGAAAAAACACTCCCTTGCCCAAAAAGCATCTTTCCTACTGTGTAAAGCTATGTAGCAGGAGACATAGATCAGAACCCAGAGCCTAAGAAGCATTGTGAGCCTGGATCTCCATGTAATGTATGGTAGCAGTAACCACTGCCATAACGAGTAGAAAGTAGAGACAACTCCTCTTCCCTCTGTCATTTAAATTTATGTGCAGTTAACCATAGAGATTCTAGGTCCTAAGAAGATTTTCTTTTTATTTTCATTATTACCTATATGGCAATCTATGTACAGACAGAGAATAAATCTTCTGTGACTGTGTGGATTTACCTCCTAGCCATCTATGACAGTTTATTTCCCAGAACATGCACTGTTGAGAATCCGAATTTTATAATAGACATTTTTCTTGTATCATGCAAGGGAGCCTTTGCATATAACTCCATGTGTGCTGGTTTTGGCTGGGGAGGAGTTGAATTCCTTCACAGGGGCTGTGTTCTGGATTTATGCTGAGCACAGGTTGATAACATAGAGATGTTTTTTTTATTGCTGAACAGGGCTTACACAGAGACAAGGCCTTTTCTGCTTTTGATACTTCCATGCTGGTGAGGAAGCTGGGTGTGAGTTGGAGGTTGGGAGGGGACAGAGCCTGGTGACCCAAACTGACCAGAGGGATATTCCAAACCAAATGGCATCATGCTCAGTATATAAAGCTGGGGAATGTGAAGGAGGAGGAGAATTGGAATGATGACATTCATCTTCCCAAGTCACTGTCACACAGGATGGGGCCCTGCTCTCCTGGAGACAGCTGAACACCTGCCTGTGGGAAGCCGTGAATTAATTCCTAGTTTTGCCCTGTTTGTGTCCGCGACTTTTGCTTTCCCTATTAAATTGTCTCTATATCTTAAACCATGAGTTTTCTTGCTTTTACCCTTCCAATTCTCTCCTCTCTCCCCAGTCCCATTGGTGGGAGAGTGAGCAAGGGGCTGTATGGGACTTGGTGGCTGGCTCAGATTAAACCACAACACTGAATTGTAAGGACCACCGAAGGACAGAACATTTAAAGAAGATGTTTCAATACTCAATTCTGTTATGAATCTTCTAAAAACAGTGCTTTCTTTGATTATCAGGTCATTTTAACTTACATCACAATGTGACCATGGAGATCAGACATCATGTGCTTATTAAAGCTGACATCTGAAGGCTTTTCCAAAAATAACTTCTCCCTTTGCAGAGGATTTCTCAATCACCTTAATCTTTTGTGGTATTTGAGGATAAAAAGACTCTCAAATGACTGGAAAATCTCCAAAAGGATGTCTGGAAAGTTGTGAAATAAAGACCTATATATGATTAATGAATTGACCATTCATTCATGAGATTATCCTACCATACATTCTAGCTGAGGACTGAAGGGAACAGTCACTGCATTATTTGACTTTCAGGTTCTATGCCTCCATATATTAGATCCTTCTGTGATACATCAGATAGTGTTCTTCTACCACGTGAAAAACTCATAAAGGATGTGTCTGCCTTGCCTGCCCCATAGGGAACCCCCTCCACTGCTGGCTTAGTGGTTTGAGTACCTAGGAAACAGAAAGTCTAGGTTTAATTATCTTTTCAACTTGATGGTGGCCTAATTACAGCTACTCCTCTGAGAGGCTGTGAGGAAAGAGATGTTCTCTAAGCGACCTGGTAAAGTGATGTTTGTGTTCAGTAGCAAATCCCAGTTTCACTGGACGACAGGAAGAAAGCATTGGTTCTCTAAGTCTAGCTACTCTTTCTTAGTGTGGGCGAGGGAATACTGAATCCTTATTTGCATATTTCTTTTTAGAGTTTAGTGGAAACTATGAACACCAAACTAGGACTTTCCAACTCTGTTTTCTCTTTCCAACACTGTAACAAGTAGAGAGTAGAATCACGTTCCCGGTTGTTATTTGAGGTTTTTTCTCTCTCTTATAATCTTGCATCCTTTGCACAGTAACATTTATTCAACAGGAAAGGCTTTAGATATTTCTGTTGTTTTGTACTGGAAAGGACTCATATATTGTGTATAGACTGGGAATTCCAGGAAACTGTTCTATGTACTCTGCCCTTTCCAGTTTTGCTTAAGACACACTTAATCTCCTGACTGTTCTGGGAGCCCGGGAATCTTCCCAGTCCATGTTGGTTCTGAAGAGAAACAGTGCACTGGGCATCTGAAGAAATTCAAGGGCTCAGAAAAGGACACAACAGCAAGTTTAGGTGCTGCTGGTGTCTACATTAAAGCTACATGATTTTGTTTTCTTTACTTGTAGTAGCAGGTAGAGTCACAACTTGTGGTATTGGACAAAGGCAGAGCAAAGTGCTTCGTTAATCATTCAGGCTGACGGGTATTTAACTAGCTTAATTATGTTTATAAAGCAGGGTATGTAACTTCATTGTTTCTCAAATGGGGAAGCTGATGCATAAGGAAAATAAGGAGCTGTTTTATTCTAAGTGTTCTGTGCTTCTTGCTCAAATCAGAAGGCCAAATGTATTTTTTCCTGCTTTTTCTGGTCAGGCTTTTAGTGACTATTAAATAATGAATTTATACTGTGAAGTTTGCCAAGAGGCATAGAAATGCATACCTAGAAGAGACTTCCTGCGCCACTGATGCCTCTCTTACCTGATAGCTGTGTTTTAGAATTGTTTTCCTGGAACATTGCCTACAGAATTCCAAACGAGATTTCCACTTGCATTAATACTTCTCCATCACTACCTGAAATAGCAAATCTAGTTGAAAACTGCTAGTCCTCAATGCCACTAATGTATTCCAATATTTTCTGCATTGCAAATCCTAATAGGCCTAATTCTTAAAGGTTCTGTTGTAGCAGAAATTCTTATCAGTATCTTATTCTCTGAGTTTAAATTCATATTATTTTCCATTTCACTATTATTTTTCTAACCTCAAATGTATAATAAGCTATTCCCCCCTTTATTCATAATTCCCCTCAGCTTGACTGTCAGAAAATTTTGCTAACACAAAATCATTAGGGAAATAAACATCACTTAAGGGAAATATGAATTATAAATCTAAATGAAACACACCTCCAAAGTTCGTTTAAGACAGTGTAGAATAAATAATTATCTCTTTAACCTTTTGCCCCTCAGCAGATTCTATTCCAGTTGTGGGATGGATTTAATCAGGATGGTTACAACCATATCTTGGAATCTTGAAATAAGGTGCAAATAATTAATATTCCAGAACATCTGTGCTGCTGTATGCTTCTTGTTTGGGGAAAAAAACCAAACCCAAACACAACAGCATATACTAGATTATTATTATGTAAAAATACCACTTATAACTCCCAACACAGAGGAAGAAAAAATTGCTGGTCCTAAAATGCTGTCATTTTTATAAGAAGCAAAACTGGGTTAGACAAAAGTCTGGAAAAGTAGTGTCATAACTGTTGCATGATACAGTCATTCTTAAAGAACCAAGCCAATAATGAACTCATCTGCTGAACTAACAGCTCACTGCTTATGCTACTGAAAAGGTGTTTTAGGGAAAACTGAAAAAAGCTGAGGGAAATATTCTAAGAGACCACGTTTTCCACCCCTCCCCCCCCAGTATTTTGAAGAGAGGTGTAAATGGGATTTAGGTACTTAATTTTCATTTAAGATGGGTTGATATTTTCTCACCCAAACTAATCAATTTTCCTAACTTCTTTATAATGAAACTATACACACTTTACTGAACTTTAATCAAGTAGGTAGAGTTAACTGAGTTCCTACAGGACTTGCCAGGCAGGCAGAATGGCAGCAGCAATAGCTATCACTGATGTTTTCACAAGGGGTTTGGGTTTTCATGGCCCAGAGATCTGAAGCAGATCTGGCCAGGCTCTGTTTATGTGCTGCAGAGCTGTAGCACCTGACCACACCTATTAATATCTTAGCTTCAAAGAGGGATCTGGAAAGCTGTGTCTCACCAGTGCAGGCAGGTTACACTGCAAACCAGTGCCAGCCTGGCTTCACCTTCAGTTTTCATCTGCAGCAGCTGAGAAGCAGCTCAGCATTTAGGTTCAGCCTCTCTGCCTGGTGTGGAAGTGAGGGGTAGGTGGACACTTTAGGAGAAAGAGTCTGTTATCTCTGCCTGTGAGCAGCCATGCTGGAAGCTCAATCCCACATGCGGGCTCAGTCAGGGAACAAAAGATGGAGGGAGTGCAGCTGGCTCGCCATGCATGGTGTTCACTCAAACACTGCAAATGCAGTTTCCAGTAGGGAACTTTCCTGGAATTTCTGGTTGCAGGTCCCTGGAATGGTATTAAAGTTGCAAAATATTGGAACTTCCCGGTTTTACTCACAGTGTGAGTCAAAAGCAGATCCCAGAATTAATTTCAGCTTGAAAGAAACCTCTTTTGCAGGAATTGTTAGTAAAAGATAACTTTCCACCCCACACCCCCAAGTAAAAATAAATAAATAAAAATGCTACACAGAGACCTGGAGCTTAAAGTTTAGTGAAAATTAGGGCCTCACATTGGCATCTTCATGGTGTCTTTTGACCAAGTTCAGCCTTGAAATGGCATTGCCTAATTTAAAATCAATCTCCATTCCTTCTTTCCTGGACACACCTCTTGATGTTTTCAATGTTTCTTATTTCTCTAAACTAAAAGAGTTTTGGTTTGCTTTGGTTTTGCTAGGATAATGTGAAAAACAACTCATAACCCCATAGAATATGTAACTTAATTGTTATAAATAATATAAAAGTAAAATAGTCTAGCTTATATGACAATGTCATGAGGCAATGTATTTAAGGATGTTACATGCATTTCTACACCTCTTCTCATCACATACCTCCATGATCACTTCAGAATGACTAAAAGGAAAAGATAGATAGATAGATAGATAGATAGATAGATAGATAGATACATACATACATACATACATACATGCATCCAAAACTTAATTTTCTTAATAATGCTTATCTCTCCCTGCTCTTAAAAACTTTTTCCCCCCTTTTTTCCTCTTATTAAACATATCTATGTTTCCATTTCCTTTTGAACTAGGATCCAAGTTAGTACCAGAGCTGCAAACAGAATGCAGAAATCCTATATGTTGTTTCTGTGGTGCTGGAGCCAGAAAAAAAATCAGTAATTGATTTAACAGTCATAACATATGTTGGTAATCACTCACTTATAGTCTGAAGTCTATACAATAAGACTAGGAGGATATACTTTAAATAAAATGCTTTTAAAATGTTTTCTAGGTTTCTCTCTCTCATTGAGATCTTTCCTAAGTTCTTTTAAAGATTTCAGACAAGAGACAATAATTGGATTTCCAGACCTGTCTTTATTACTTGAACTAGCAAGAGAAGTCCAGAATTAATGGTCTAACTTTTTGCCAGAATGGATTCATAGCTTATATGACTAAACTGACTCTGGTTTTGCTCATCTAGGCAAAGGGCTTGCTCACATTTAAGCATTTAAAGGGGGTCTGCTGCTCAGTCTTTAGAGATGTAACAAGGAAAGTACTAGTTTTAGTTGCATGCTGATCTGCAACATGTATGTAGATGCTCTCAAAATTAAAAAAAAAAAAAAAAACCAACAAATCAAAAACAAAAAAGGAGAAAGACTGAGAATAAAACGAGTATTAATGGCTTTTTGAAATGTGTAAATTTTTTTGTTGTTGTTTTTAACATGATGTCTTTCTAAGTTAGAAATATTCTCTCCAAAAGCGTACTCAGTCTGACATTCTGGTACATTTTTTTTAGCAAACTTGCTTCTGTCTCAAAGTAGCAGAAATCTGTCTTGTTCTTTTTCCATCAGAGGTTTCCTGAGATATTCCTAAAAATTAGGAATTCATTTTGGACAGGATACACCAGCCCCGTTACCAAAAAAACCAAAAAAAACCCAAAAAAACCCCAAAAAAACCCCATAAAGCCTGAAAGAATGAAAAAGCATTATTTTCTATGTATGTAAAATAAATTTCTTCCTTAGATTTCCTGTAGATTTGACTGATACATATAAGTGATTTTTAACAATGCTCCGCTGAATACCTATAGGTTCCTTCTTGTAATGAGAACAAAGCATCTTTTCAGACTGATCTTGTATTCCTAGCTCAGGAAGTTTCCACTAGGTCCACTATAGGGCAATACCCTCAAAAGTAAAGGCTCTGACATTTCCGTGGTTCTGTAGAGCTGGACACCTGAATGGACTCCAAAATATGTCAATGAAATTCTATGTCAGTGGCTTCACATTCAAACTCTTTGCTAATATGGGAATTTCCCTATTCAGCTTTTCATCAGATCCTACAAGGATCCTACTTCTCTGAATTTGGGTGGTCTTTTTGGTTCAGACATCATCATTAGAGCATGAAGCAGAAATCTCTCCCTGTTTAAAGTGTTAGTAAACACAATGATATTGTTAAACTAGTTCTATGCCTGTACTAGGTGTCAGTGGAAAATCTACTTTACTCTCTCAAATTGGTCTGTTATACTAACCAGATTAACATGCAGACAGAGAAGTAAATGTATGTTTTAATTCTGATTACACTGGAGGATACATCTTCTTACCAGATAGTGCTAGCTTTAAATACCCTCTGAAATTATGTATGGGCATAATATTGGTTTCAAATCTATTTTTTTACATATTTGTTATACCTTGTTTCATATCCATCCATAGATTAGAAATATATTTTAACCCTGGAAAGCCTTAGGAAAGATATACTCTAATTGTGGCAGTGAAATGTGGCATGAATGCTGGACAGATAACGAAAGGTTTCCACAGGTTTCTAGCCCATATCAATTTGATGGCCTTTGACTAATTCAAGCAAGCTTTAAACAAACCCCCTTCTTCAAATTAAATGTAAACTTCAAACCTCCTAGGAATTGTCTAGAAAAAAATATCCTGGGAATTCATACTACATGAACTTCTATGTGATGGTATTATTTGCATTGACCAATATCCAGGGAAAGGACTTATAGTCTGCTTTGTCCAAATCAAACATAACTACGTTGAGAGTATTGAGCTTATGACAACTTGAAGTTGGCATGGTAGTTTAAAAATATCTTAAGACTTCCTTCCTTTTTCCACCCACAGCTATGAACCTGCTTATAGTATCCTTAAATCCTGTCTGAATCTCTGCTAATTTTGCCAAAAGAACTGATTATGAAGCAATATTAAACACTCTTTATATCTAATGAGCTCTTACATATGGCCACAATTATGTGCTGACCCCTTGGTGAAAGAATATGATCATATATAAAATGTAAAATGGTATAAAAACTTAAAAACAATGCTCTAAGAGAAACATAGGTGGCAGTAATTTCTTCTTTCTTTCTTGGATCACTATGTTCAAATTACTAGAAAATGCATTTTTTTTTCTTTGGGATGGGCCTGAATGGTACCTGCAAACCAATTGTGCTGGGAAAAAGAAACTTGGCTGGGATATGCCAATCTTCAGATAGTTTACGTAATTTAAATATAAATTTTTAAGTGATCTTGACTATGCCTTTCATTTTCTCTTAATCTAGTTTAGTTTTTAATCTGTTTCCTATTTTCCAATGTTACCAGGTGAGGAGTCACTTTGCATTATAGAACAAGTTAGGCCACACAAAACGAATGATTCTGGGGACAGTTGCAGCCAGGTCTCCCTACAGAAACAAACACCCTGCTGACCATAAGGGCTTTGGTATCAGATCCCAGCTCCAGTGCCATGATTTTAGTTTCCCAAAAAGGAGATTCTATTCCAAAAAGGGAATATGAGGATGTTCATGACTCAGCAGATATTAATGTACATTGTAGGAATTCCTGGCTAAGGAAACCAAACCTGTTCAGTCTTTGTTATGCCCTCAGACTGAAAGAAAAGAGAGTAAAGTGTACCAGTATTACATTTCTAATACCAGGCCTGAGCTGAAATTCTCTAAGCAGGAGAAGGTTTGTTTTATATGAAAGAAGGATTATGACTCCTCAGCTTCCATAGTGGCATTTGTTCTTCTGTATTTGAAGATCATTATTCTTTTTGCAGTGTTTTGTTGTACTCTGTCAGGTTTTGTAATTCAAATCTTCAAAGGGTCTTGAGTCTGCAATGGAAAACTGTAAAACTACAGAAAATGAATTTCCTGACTAATTAAAACTACTGTGGGCAATGTTTTACCTCGTTACAGAACAAGGCTTGCCATTCAGTCCATCACTGTTAAAAGAAAGTCCTGGTCTTTTCCTTCATTCATTGCTTGCTATTCAAACCAGGACTGTTCTTTTTGGAATTGACTGAGTTTTTTGTCCTCTTTTGCTTCTTGTGTATTCAGCGATCACCCTTGAACAAATCTCCCCAAGGAAAAGGCCTGTGTGACAGCAACCTGAAACTGACCCCTGGAATGAAATGACATTTAAAATTAAATTATGTACTTGTTTATAGAAATGTTGACTGACTAAATGCCTTAGGACTGCCAAAGTTCTCCTGTGTGGCTAAAACGATTTTAGAAATATTGTGGTTGTGTAACATCTGCTTGCTCCTGTTCATTCATGTCCAGTCTGGTCTACCTGGAAATCTCTCCATGACCTCCTGCAGTCAGCGCTGCCCCTCTGACTTTGTCAGTTCATATATAAACTGTTCATATATAAAACAGTTCTGAATAAACACACAAGGCATCATGATATAGGAAGGAGCACCAGCAACTGCTGGTGACAGACATGGCACCAGAGGAATCTGTGTTGTTCTTGGCTAAAGTCACTTCCAGCCAGGAAAACAATACCTTTTTTTTCTTCCTTCATCTCCCAACTCCCAGCTTTCAGGGCAGGAATTTCCTTATACTTTGGATGGGTGGAAAAGCTATAAACAAATGCCTGTGGCAGGTAGACACAGAGGTTGCAATAGTCTGTCAAAGCAGAAGAAACAAAAAAGTAAAACATCTTAAGGTTTCAAGAATAACAAATTTTTCAAAGTGTGTTTTAAGGAGCAGCACCTATTCTAGCTCACTCAGCACTGTCAGGATTGATGACTCTGCAACCATCCCTGCTGTCAGAAGAGAAATGAGAAGTCAGAAAGAGCCACTAGCTATGTCTGTTGTGAAATACCAGGAATAAATTGCTTTGTATTCTGAAACCACAATGTCAAATATTTGTTTAAATGAAAATTTAGAAAAAGTGAGTGAGGACTTGACTCTCTTAAGTAATCTACTTCAAGGTCTTTTAAGCATACCAAACAGTTTGTAGCTGTTAAACCCAGTGGGAATCAGAACAAGGCATGCACTTGAATAGAAATGCACACATTAGTCTTCAGTTTGGTTTGAAAGCTGCTGGTAGGGTCTTGCCTTATGTTTATTTTAATGAATATTTTCCATCCTTAGAAACATCCTAACTTTTCTGTCATCAAAATAAGAGCCAGCAAAGTTGAGTAGTGAAACAAAAAGGGAAAAACCCCTAAACACAACAGCAATTGGTAACACTTTGTTGAAAGTGAGTATTTCTGCACTTGCCCATATGTGGCTTTGAGCAGGGAGCCAAGAGCAGGACTGATGCTTTTCCTCATCAGCATTCTCACAGATAAGCCACTGGAGCAGGAGGAAGCTCTGCATCATGCTCTCTCAACTTTCCATGAAGCCCACAACAGAGTGCCTGGCTCTTCTGCAATTCCTCTAAAAGCCTACTAAAATAGAAAAAGACAAAACAAAAGATATTTGGTTGTCATTAAAGTTTCAGTAAATTATGATGGTGCATTTTCTATCCCATTCCTATGCTGCATGGTAGAGGCCTCTTCCATGACTGAAAGTCTGTCAGCCTCTGTTGAAAGAAAATAATGCTCTTGTAGATATTTTGGGTAAAAAGCATTTCTAATGGCAAATTTTATTTTATACATATTCTTCTTTAAAAGTCAGATTTCAGTTGGTTGAATTTATAGCTTTGAAATCTTGAAAGCAGAACATGTGAGTTGCCAGTTTTCATTAAAGGATGGGAAAACTTCTAAAAGTAACTTACATATTTTAATGTAAGGGTAACTTCTCTGTCTTTTTCCATATAGACACTGTACCTCATAAGACCTAGGCCTGAAATTGTGGATATCGTTTGTATCACATGCCTTAAAGCACAGCCAGACCAGTTGTCCAAGTTTCTATGTAAACAAAAATATAACAGCATTCTTATTTAGATGGAAGTCCATCCTTCTCATTAAATCCTTAACAATCACTTCTTTGTTAATTTCTGTCTCTCCTTGAAATCTGAATCACTAACTATAACTAGAGGTGAGATGGGGCTGTGTTTCTTACAGACTCATAGAACAGCCTAATACTGACCTGTGTATGTGAGGTTCATGTAAGTAGTCCCACCAAGGTCACTACTGAGGACAGAAATATGATAACAGCAGTAAATGCAGAGCAAATTTGTTCTCACAAAATATCTTACCTCTCTGATTTGAATACACTTGCTAAAAATGCACTTCATGCTTTTACACAGAGAATCACTTTTACAAGTTTCAATAGTAAATATATAAATAATTGTAAATATATTATTCAGTTAGAGAAGGAATAACCATGACCCAAACTTTCATGAAGAATTTACCATTTTAGTCTGAAATCTTACTCCTACTTTATGCTCTTGAGTTTCTCTGAAGCCTGTACTTAAAATAAAAAAATCAAGCAAATGCATTGCAATACCTTTTTTTCCAATACAGATAAACAAATATTCAGAGGATATCTGAATATTCTTTCAAGGTAGTAGTCTAAAGAGGTAGTTTCCAACAAGCTTTCTTGTCTGCTTATTTGCTTTTATTGCTCTACATTTATTAACTGGTTTACTTTTAGTAAATTTTACAATTGTTTAGTCTGACTTCTTGTGAAGTAAGTCAGTCTTCAGGAAAATAATTTAAACCAATGGGGTTTGGTTTTGTTTGTTTTGTTTGTTTTTTCCATACAGCTTCCAAAAATTCTTGTTGACCAGGAAATTTTTGAAGGGTTGGGTAAGGTTATGAAGTCAATAGCCTAAAGAGGAAACTGCAGCTGGCAATTCTGGGTATATTGAGCAATTGCATTTTCAAGAAATCCTTGTTTGTTTTTAGCTTTTATGGTAACTTTTCATGAGGCTTTGTGTGGCTGGTGTTTCTTGTGTAAGGGAAAAACCTGCCTGAGAGATTTATTTTTGATGCTTTCTTCTTTTCGGACTGGAAAGTAAATAATAATTACTTTTGTAAACACAGTGATGCAGGAGTTTAATAATAAAAGTAGGGAAGTGCAGAGTACTCATGCATGGATATCAGGAGTATATGAAATTTAAGAAAGTAGTTATGGGAATTTGGCAAATACTTTTCATTTTTCTCACATCCTTCTCTTTTCGTGATGTTCCTTTGGGACTTGTTCATAAAGAACTCCAGGCAAAATTTCCCTGAAGCCCCTCAGGGACTTTCTCTGAATTTTGGTTCAGACTAAAACTTGTGCTTGACACCAAGGGAACATGAGGCTGGAGAGCAGCTCTGAAGAAAGGGACCTTTAGGTCCTGGTCCATGGTAAGTTGAACATGATCATTGTAACTGGGCAGCCAGGAGGGCCAAGTGTGATCTGGGGGACATCAGGCCCAGCATTGCCAGCCGGGCAAGGGAGGGCATTGTCCTGCTCTGCTCTGCACTGGGGCAGCCTCACCTCCTGTGCTGGGGGCAGCTCTGGGTGCCACAGGATAAGATATAAAGCTATTAGAGAGTATCCAAAGGAGAGCAACAAAGATGGTGAAGGGCCTTTAGGGGAAGCTGAGTGAGGAGTGTCTGAGGTCATTTGCTCTGTTTAGCCTGGAGAAGAGGAGACTGAGGGGAGACCTCATCACATGCAATTTCCTCAGGAGGGGCAAAGGAGGGACAGGGACTGATCTCTTCTCTGTGGTGTCCTGTAATAAAACTCGAGCAAATGGCCTGAAGTTGTGTCAGGGCAGGTTTAGGCTGGATATTAGGAAAAGGTTCTTCACCCAGAGGGTGCTTGGGCACTGGAACAGGCTCCCAGCACCAAGCCTGACAGAGTTCAAGACGTGTTTGGACAATGCTCTCAGGTTCATAGTGTGATTCTTGGGGCTTTCCTGTGCAGGGGCAGGAGATGGAGTTCAGTGATCCTTGTGGGTCCCTTCCAACCCAGGATAATCTATGATACTGTGGTCAAGACCGATAATGAATACTAGCATGGACTGCTCTACAGACACTGCTGTTTATCAGGGTTACAAAGTCAGCCAGGGTCTAATATAACAAAAATCTGAGATTGTCCTTTTATCTACTAATTTAAATTAATATAAATTCATAGATTATGCCAAGAATCATCTCCAAAATGCATGTGTGAGAGAAGTGACTTTGGTTTTTTATTTTTAAAATAACTAATTCTAACAAAATTTAAGCATCAAATAGGTTGGGGTTTTTTTTGTTTTGTTGGGGTTTTTTTTGAGGATGTGATCTAAACTAAAGATAATCTGGAAAATATATACAAAAAGACACTTTGAATTCCCATATCAATAGAAGCTGTTTTTCAGAATTCTTAAGCTTTTGAATAAAGAAAAGAATCGAGTAATGTTAAATAAAAATAAGGTATATATCACAATGCAATCTTAAAAAAAAATCAAAAATATCTAGCCAAATTATTTGTGTGCCTTTTAAAATGTTACCTCATTTCCATAAAGCACTGGAATGAGTTAGTATTTCCATATGGAAATGTTCTGTCACTGGTGGGGCCTTGCATCATTCATCGCTTTCTTTTTTTTCCCATGGAAAACAAGAGATAAGGAAGGATAATTATGGGAAAAGGATAGGTGTAATGCTCCAAATGAGAAAGAGGTGGAGCATATGTTGACGAAATATGTACTGTGTATTAAACATGTGCAACCGAACCCAGGCCTAGCAGCAAGAAAAATGTTTTTAACTTTGAGCAAAAGAAATAGGTTAGAAATCCAGTTAATGAGTCAAAAAAATCCAACCCCCCCCAAAAAAAAAAACCACTACTAAAAAGAGTATTAAATTAAATGTATTAAATTGCCACTGTAAGAATTAAACTAGCTGATGAAACATAACTCTTGTATGTGAGAAAATCCACCAGCCTGCCTGACAGCCCAAACAATAGTGCTTTCTGCCTAAGTAGGACTTATCTCTAATTGGGTTCTAGTTTCTCTTGAATTCCATTCAAGATAGAAGTCAGAAAATTTGGTAACTTGAACTGGTAAACTTCCATTTTCGAGGTCAATGACATATCACCATCATGACAACTGCCTGAGAATGTCTCCCTCAGCCTGCACCTCTGTAGACAGGTATTCTGTAAAGTATTTCTATACTGTGTTCCTGTCAAAGCTTTTTCTCATTTTCTTTCTGGGAGAGGTTTGTATTCTGTACTCCTTAAGATTTATCTAACTAATGTTTAATACTCAAGGGGAAAAAAATAATCCTATAACTGATTTCATATTGATCATACTGATGTTCGTGCTGCTTATTTAATTATTGTAGCCTTTGAAACAGAACTAAAACAAGAACTTTCAGGAACTTTGTTGAAAATGCTCTGACACTGTAAGCCTCTACCAAGTATTCCAGCAGAGCCTCTTGCACAGTCACATTTTCAAACTATTAAAATGTGGCTGTATTTGTCTTTGAAATTATGCAATTGTGTCCACTGGAGCCTGGAGGTTTTGAATTGAACCTGTGCAGAAGATGGGAACTGCCCACTGGCCATAGGCAGTGCCAGATGTCACCAGTGGAGTCAGGTGAATGGCATTGTGAGCACACATGGATTTCTTTAACAATATCTGTTCTTCCAAAAGGATGGGCGGGGTTGTGAAAGGTGTTAAAGAACAGGTCTCTGTGTATATTCTTTCTGGTTACTCTACTAATACAACTCCTATGGACCTCAACAGGAGTTATCTGCTGGCTCAAAAATGGGAAATATAGTAGTGACAGAAGAATTAGGGGCTTGCTTTTATTTCATTTATTACTGCTTGAAAATGGGACCTTATAATTTTTTTTTTTTTTTGAGAACACTTTAACAGGCAAATGCAGGTAGAATCTGTTGGTGATCATATGTCCCTAAGGAGGGAAGGAAGTATTTGCTTGTGCTCTTTGCCAAGTGAAAGGATTGCAAGATTAATCAGTGCCTGCCTGCATTGGAGGCCTGCTCTTCTCTGTCTGCTCATCTCCCACACCAGTTTGCATTTTAGCTGTGATTTCTACCATATTCTTCTTCCTGTAGACAGTGGTTTCTTTAAACTCTGAACCATTCCTCTTTGTATAAGCTGCACACTATGCAAGACAGAGGCAAAAAGGATCTCTCTTTCTTCATATATGGCAGAGACTTAACAAAACAGAGTACATAACTGCCATTATTTTCCTGTGAGGCATTAGAGTTTTTTATGGCAAGCACCCTCCTTTTTAAAGAGAAAAGGGGAGGTATTGAAACTACACTTTATCTGTCTGTTGCAAATGATTTAATCTCATAAAGTTTATAAAGCAGGGAAAGTTATTATTAAGCTTTCCAGATCTAAAACATGAGAGCTAAACATTTCCTAAATATGAGAAGTGATTTTGGCAGCGAATAGAGGAGAAAGGAAATTTTACCAGGTACAGCACTGTCTTTTCTTATTTTTTGGGGTAGCTGTAATGAGGTCATTGGCAACCATGTTCTCAACCACAGAGGGGTTTCTGCCATTTTTATGTGTGAGGAATTGTTTAGAAAACTGTCATTATTTGAAAACTAAGCAGACTGTCATTCTTGCTTTTAAAGCCGTCTGCTGTTTAAGCCACTGTCATAATCCACCTGTATGTCAAAATCAGGGGTTGTGTTATAATATCTTTACATGCATGGAGATGCCAGAGAATGTTCAAAAATCTCTTTACTTTGCCAAAGCAAATAAATGAAGAAAGTCTCCAAGGACAAGGGGTGAGTGGAACAGATGTGATAGCTTTACTTTACATTCGCCTGCCTCATATATAGGTGCCACATAAGATATATTGTTTGAGTGTTGTTATACTCAGCCAATATTCAGCAATAGAAAAGGCTCTTTTGGTATGTGGGGAGCCACATTTAAGTCACATCAACCCCAACACTGCTGCAAATTATTCAAGATGCTGAAATTTGGATAATTTACAAATCTCCTTCTGAGCCGAGGCATACAGATCAAGTGTTATATCACTTGAAAAGGGAATTGCAGTTTCATCCTTGTAATCTTGTGCTTCTACCTTTTTCACCCTAAAAAAGTGGGATTTTTTTTCTGTTGCAAAAGACAAAAGAGAAGGAAAGAAAAAAGAAGTTGCCAACTGGCTGATTTCCAGCTTGCATGGGTATAACTGAATACAGAATCAGCCCAGTATTTGGCTTTATTTAGAAACATGGGCCCTTTTCCAGTTCCCATTAAGACTGATGAAAAATGCACTTCTTTGATTTTGCTGACAGTGGATTGAGTCCATTAAGAAAAATGAGTCTGGTGTCAGGATAGTGACAGTTTCTGTGTAAAACAGAAAGAATGTAATCATTTGTAGACCAAAACAACATATTTTCACAACTTTAATATTAATTCCAAACAAACTTTTTGAAAATTCATTCAAAATTAAGCTAGTGTCTGTGCACAGCTGGGTTTTTGTCACTAAGAAACACTGCTGGAGAAGTGTAATGTGTCTCTTGGTTCTCTGTCAGAAGACAGTATTCATAAAGACTGTGACTATCTTCCCAACGTATCACTCAGTGTGGCTGCAGTAACTTTAAACAGAAAACCATTAGCTGTGGCACACTTCATAGAACCATTTAGTTTGGAAAGGACCTCCGAGATTATTGAATCCAATCATTAGCTCAGCACTCTCAAGTTCACCATCGAATGCCCATGCGTCTTTTAAATACTTCCAGGTATGGTGACACAACCATTCCCTGGGCAGCTTCACAACCCTTCCTGCGAAAAAAATGCCCTAATTTCCAATCTAAACCTCCCCTGGCACAACCTGCGGCTGTTTCTTCTTTCCTGCTGCTTGTTACTTGAGAGAAGAGACTGACCCTCACCTGACAACACCCTCCTTTCAGGTGGTTGTAGAGGGCAATAAGGTCTCCCCTGAGACTCCTTTTCTCCAGGCTAAACAACCCCAGCTCCCTCAGCTGCTCCTCATAAGATTTTTGGACATACTCCAGCACCTCCAAGTCCTTCCTGTAGTAAGAGGCCCAAAACTGGGCACAGGACCTAAAAGTGTGGCCTCACCAGCTCTGAGTAGAGGGGGACAGTCACTGCCCTGATCCTGCTGGCTGCACTGTTGTTGATACAGGCCAGGATGCCATCAGCTGATGCCTTCTTGGCCACCTGGGCACACATTGGCTCATGTTCAGCTGGCTGTTGACCAGCAGACCCAGAGGCCTTTTCCATTGGGCAGTTTCCAGCCACTTTGCTCCCAGTCTGTAACCCTGCACAGGGTTTTTGTGACCCAGATGCAGGATCCAGCACTTGGCCTTGTTGAATCTCATAAAATTGGCCTTGGCCCATGAGCCAGCTTCTCCATATCCCTCTGTATATTCTTCCCATTCTCCAACAGAACAACACTCCCAACCAGCTTGGTGTCATCTGTGAAGTGACTGACAGTGCACTCAATCCCCTTGTCCAGGTCATTGATAAAGATATTAAACAGGGCTGGCCCCAGTACTGAGCCCTGGAGAACACCACTGGTGACAGCTGCCAGCTGGATGGAACTCCATTCACCAACACTCTCTGGGCCCAGCCATCCAGCCAGGTTTTACCCAGAGAACAGTGCACCCATCCAAGCGGCCAAATTCTCCAGGAGAATGCCGTGGGACAGTGTCAAAGGCTTTACTGAATTCCAGGTAAACAACATTCAGACCCTTTCTGTCATCCACCAAGTGGGTCAGTTTGTCAGAGAAGGAGATCAGGCTGGTCAAGCAAGACCTGCCTTTCATAAACCCATGCTGGCTGGATGCTAACAGGTTACTTGTATCCCATAGTCTTGGGAGAAACAGCTAAAGAGCTTTTTTTTTTTTTTTTTACTGACACTAAATGACTAATGTGAAGTTAACTTGAAATGACTGTTTTGCTCTGCGGGAAAAATAGCTGCACATTTGTTATTTAGACTACCAGAGGGGTTGAATATGCCTTGCACTTTGAGTTGGAGTCTTGCAGGATGTGCCAGAGTGTGTGACTGCCGTGCTGGGAAGTGGTTTCTCCCCTGGTGGAACCAAGGTTGAAGCCACTTATCAGAGTGCCCTTGGCTCACCTCACTTGCAACATTACCACTTCATGCATGTGCAGTGCCTGCTGACAGTCAGATGCTTGCACAAATATAAATTTTCATGAAAACACTTACACAGTCCTAGGACCATACAGAAATACAACACATCTGCACCACTTACTAATGTCAATGCAACACCTTAGTGTCTCTTAAAATAGGATTTTCACTTCTGCCACCAAACAGGAGCCACATGTCTAAAGAATGTCTCCAGTTTGCAGCAGCCTAAGAGTGAAGCTCAGATCACAGCCTAGTTCATGCCCATGAACCTATACTTCCTCAGAATCAAGGAAATGCCTGAGTTTCTTAAAGGGGACAAGAATCTATGGATGCACTGTTGAGATGGGTCACGGCACATATATACACCGGACTGATGCCTTAGGTTTTAACTTTTGTATTTTTCAAATCCTGTACTGCTAGTGTAACTCTGAAGTTTCCTGTGGCTTGTTAAGTACCACTCACTCATGCTAAGATAGACATAACAAAGCCTCTCTAGCTTGCTCTCCAAGGACACCCAGACCACCCTAGGCCCAAAAAGTGTAAGCCATCATCTTGGGGAGGGGGGGAAATCTTAGGAAAATTATATCATTAGCTAAAATTTTAATTGGCAAATTTACGCTGATGAGCAAATGGATCAAACCTATAAAAGTATAAAGAACTCGTGACCTGTCATCCCTCTTGGGATCCACTGAGGCAAGAATGTACCTCTGAAGACCTTTCAAATAAATACCTCCTTTATTCCCTTATTCCTGTCTAGTCTCTATTTCTAGGTAGACATTTAAGGCATCAGGATATCTTCAGGCAATGGAAGGAAAGCTCTATTTTAATTATCACGTCACCTTCTTTTATACAATTCTAATGTTTATATAGTTTCAATTTCTAATGTTTATATAGTTTCACAGGAGATGAGACCCAACCAACCACCACACACCCATATCTGAACACGCAATATTCTGCAGTATGTTTTTCTAACTGTAATTCAGCTATGCCTCTTTCCCACGGTCCTTCTCTAGCCAAAGTAAGGCCTAAGCCATGATTTTACAAAAGCAACAAGGCCTTCAAGATTTTTACCTAAATGCCACACAGATGTACTATGGGAAAGGTAAGATTTTAACTTTTTTGTCCAGCAACACAATGTTCTTTTGACACACTGAGAGTCTCACCTTTTGAAGACTTAATGCTCACGAAGGAAGTGAAAACAAGGTAAGGCTCATGGAAGTCCTGGGGAGATTTTAGGAAAGAAAATGCTAATAGGAATTTCCCTGCTAGCTCATCTCAGAAAACAAGGGACTGGGCAGACTCACTCCCCATTGATGCAGATATAGGGGCTCCATTTATATTCCAGGGTCTGGTCTGGGAAGACTGACTTTTTTTTTAATTTGCCCCTTTGCCCTTTGTTTCCATTTGTTTCCATTTTTTGTTTTTTCTCCTTTTTTTCCTTTTATGTGCTCCCCTCTTCCTTCCCCTACACCCCATAGTTGCTTTTTTGTTGGTTTGGTCTTTTTCCTTTTTGCTTTACTGTCTAATTCGGATCCCAGACAGGGTTTGAGTTCATTCAGGAAATTACGAAACCTGACCTCACTTCTGAGCTGAAATCACTGCAGGGATATATGAGGATTGCAACTCTGTCCCAAGGCAAAGTCAAAGAGCTTAGCTTTGTGTGGCCTTCCCCTTTGACAGAGGAAGAAAGCAGTGCTTTCAGACCTAGGAATCATCTCTTGCAAAACATCTGTCTTCCAGCAGATCTGGATGGGAGATGCCTGGGTGGACAGAGTTTGGGCTGCTTTGGATGGCTGGATCTCCTTCCACACACTTGACTTGTGGTCAGGGCAGGCCAAGGTGTGGCCAGGCTTGGGTTTTTCGTCAATCAAATAGCTCATGCAACTCATATTTGGACTGAATCATCAGTAAATATCACTGTCTAGTTTTACAGAAAAAATACATTTTTTTAATTAAGATTTTTTTATGTGACCTTTTTTCTGGCTAAGCTAATAAAAGGCTTTGGTTATATTTGTTAAGATTTTAATGTTTGCATTTGTTTATTATCCACCACTTTAATAACAAACTGTTGCTCTGAACTTGTGCTGTAAGTAGCTGACTGGCAACAAAGTTGTTTTGAAAGACAAGAAAAATAATAAAAAACCCCTTTAATCTACACTGACAAAAATATTCCATAACTAGAGTACAAAATCCTGGTTCGCATGTACTAAAAGGGAATTCTTTTGTTAACAGTGGCTGAGCAAGGGCTGTCCATGATTTTAAGCAAGTCATCGGGTCTATTTTTTGCTTGGTTTGTTCAAAAAGTTCAATGGATCATTTCAGAGATAATGATAACATGTTGCATAGAGTAATATCAATTATATATGAGTTTTTCATTCTTAGTAAATCACAGTGAGTATTTCAAGATTTCTATGTTTTGCATAGAAAGACCTCTGCATAGACCTCTGCAAAGGTCCAAGCCAAGGTACTTATTAAAGGGAACTGTTCAGTTAATTTTGACATGTTTAATAAAATAAACAGCAGAGCTATGCATTGTTAAATGGCTTTATATCCATTTTATGTGAAGGGTACAGTACCTGAAATAATTTTAATAAGACCATGAAAAAAAGGAAGTCACTTCATTTTTGGAGTGACTAACCTAGCTACTGATCTGAAAATTCAGAGAATTGGTATTAATCTGATTATTAGTATTTGTGAAGATAGCCACGTATTTAAAGGCAGGAAACAAGACATTGCTGGAACTGTGAACCTGATGCTGGTTCAATTCTGCTCAACTATCATGACAAGAGAGAAATAGAGGAATGTGACATTCTAGAAAGGGGAAGGGCATACCATATTTGTTTCATCAAATTGTGTACACCTACAAGATGAGGTGCTAAGAAGCATACGATATGGGCTTGTCAAAACACACTGAGGCAACCATTTGCTGACAGTGCACTAGCCTGCACTGTGCAAAGCAGGAGTGAAATCATTTGACTTTGGTAAGGTGGAGCTGTGTTGTCCATCTCAGCATAAGCAAACAAGGAAGTGAGGTCTAGTTTGAGCATTATTGCTAATTCAACCTCCTTATCAGCAGCTCAATATAACACCACAATTTGTTCCCTCTCCTCTAGGCAGTGTTTCTAATGCCCAGTGCTGTTCAGTCACCATTCAGTTGGAGACCTTCCTAGTTTGTGACTGCCAGCCTAAACATCTAACTTAAGCAGTGTAACTCATCTCCTTTATTCCAGTTGTCTAAAACTGTTTTATCTAGAGGTACTTAATTCCAACAGAGGCTTCACTGATGAGCCCACCCAGGCAGTTTGGAACTGAGTCCCCCATGCTGGCAATGGGTGAGAGAGATATCTCCCACATGCTCTGCGTTAGTGTTCAGGCCCTCAAGCAAGACTCAGAGAGTGGGATTGGATAGGCTGACAGCAGTCATTAAGATTAGATTAGAGTGGGTGCTGAGAGGCTGGACTGGGAAACTCCATAATAGGAATTGAGAGAGGAATATAGTGAGATCATAGTGACTGAAGCAGAGAGTAAAGCAAGGACAGCTTGTGTGGTAGACAAGGTCCAAGCAATCTGAGGTCAGACAGCTTGGGATATGTGCTTGAGATCTATAGATGGAAAGGCTGGAAACTGCTCTGGACAGCAAGCTGCTGTGCTTGCATCACACCATACTGCAGCATGCCACTGCAGCATGGCAAAACATTCAGAAGGAGGTTGAATGGCAGAAAAATGTTTCTTGTAATCTTTTTCCTGAGTTTCACAACTGAGGAGTGCAACTGCAACACCAATAGTATTTATTCCTTGTGTGATTTTGAGACTATCTGCCTCAGATGCATTTTATTTAACCTAACACTTTTCCATCAGAAAACATCATCCTCTGCATCTAGGCTATTAAATAACAAGTAAATAATGTCAGAAATTAAGAGCCTCCTACCAGCTATATATAGCGACAATAGTGGCTGTCCCTAAAGTCACTCTCCAGTTTATTGACATCTTTACTGGTTCATTATGTTGGTATATGATCCCATGACTTGCTCTCAGCTTTTGTTTCACATGCCAGTCATGAAGAGATTAACCAGGTCCTTTGTTACTGTGGTCTCAGCAGACTCTGTGGCCTTTTGCTGGTCAGCTGCACATCCAGCAGCAAGGTACTATAATGAGATGGAAAGCAGCTTCTGGAGGCTCCTCTCTTATGTGTGCTGAGGGCAGATTCAGAGACACGTTCTCCTAGTCACTGGACTGGAAAGCAGAATAGTTACTGTCTGGTCTGTCTCACTGGAAGTCTATGTGTTTGGACCCAGATGCTGGCATGCTAACATAAGATCTTTCTTCACAAACTTATTGGGAAGAGGGAGTAATGAGAAGCAGGGAAGGATCAGAATAAGGATTGAAAACCACTTCTGTGTGTGAGTCTGAGTGGGTTTTGGGTTTTATGAAACAAGAAGAATAGGGAAAAAATAGAAAAACTGGGGCAAATACTTATGTATATGTACTGCGAATCAAAAGAAAAAAATGTCAAAAAGACCCTGGGGTTTCTGGCTCTTATTTACCCAGTTTTTCTGCTCTATGGGGATTTATTTCTTGGAGCACAGCCATAATGCTAGACTGGACAGTTGCAGCATCCAGTCTTTCTCTGCACCCTGACAGTTCCTCTGTGCACCCAAGCTTTCCCATATTCTTATTTTTCTAATCTTGGAGTGGCAGGGCAGCAGTGCCCCTTGTTCTGATATATTAATATGCACTTTCACAATGGTATTAAGAAACCACCAGAGTTGAAAACAGTTGGAATTTAGAAAGATATTTGGGTAAAAATTAACATCTGTTGGTCCTGTTCATACTCTTCCCTAGGCACCTGCCTGTGGCCACTGGCACAGACAAATTGTTTTTTTATGGGGCCCAGTGGTCTGAAGTAGTATGGCTGCTTCTATGAAGACATTTTATAATCTTCATCAAATATTTAATGACTTCATGGTCTTTGTATGAACACTACTAAATTCATACTGTATACAGCATAACTGAATGGTACTTTGATATATCTGTCTGGGCAGACAAAGCACAGGCCTAATCTTTTAGGTGTTCAGAACTGAATATTTCCATTGAGTTTGGCATTTAGAGTCACTGCAGGATCTATGATTTTAACAGCTATATTCAAGATAAGTGCTAACATAAAATACAAATCATCAATCAAAAGAAGCATTTCAACACACACTTAAGGATGTGAGTAATTACACTAAAGGTAATGGCTCTGCTGACTGGCCTGAGATGTATAATGAACCTATGCGAAGGCAGAAATATAACAATAATCAGATGTAATCTGAAAATAAGAATGTATTTTTTCTAGCATAAAAATAGTTCTCTCCAGCAACACTGATGTCACATCCACTAGCATGTATAAGTCTCTCTTTGCTCAAGACAGGAAGGATAATGTCTTAGAGGAGAGAAAATTATGTTAAGCATGCATTAAGAGGTCAGTATGTTTTTTAATATCAAATGACCACCCATCCTAAAACCTCTGGCATCTCTGTTTACAGTTAGACATTTTTTAAAAAATAAGCAGTTTTCCACAGTTTCTTGAAGTTTCAGTGATAGATTTATTTTTAATGTTGATGTAAGGTATGTAATTCACCCTGTACATTTCAGGCATAATGTGTAAAATACTTGTTTCCATAGCATGCTGTCATTTTAGGATGAATGGGATTTCTACAGGAATTTCTGGGTAGCATATTTTTGAAAGTTTCTATCTTGGAAATTCTTAGTTGCTATTATAATTTCTGAGAAACCATGTAGTGTAATAACTAGGCACCAAGTATACAATAATTATTACTCTGAAGTGTGTTTTTCAAACCAGAAGAACATGGCCTTTCTTCTGTGCTTAATTGTATTCAAGCCCCTGAGAAGTATTCTCAGCCAAGAGGGTTCAGATAACAGTTATTGTACCATTCAAAAAATATCTCCTTAAATAGTGTGTCACGTACCTACGTTGGTGCCTTAGGCACCTGTTCTTCTTTTGGAGTTCATTCATTCTCCAGGCCTTCCAATGCTGTACAGGTAATGGTTCTACTACATTTCAGAGTCTTCATTTCACTCCTTACCCAATCAATCAGCACTCAGGAGTTGCTAGTTCTCATGGTTTTCCAAAAGAAAATAGCAGAGCTTTAATTTCAGGGTAAATTTAATAGTGCCTTTTAGAATCTCTAAAGTTCAGATATATATGTCAGCATAAATATAGAGAATATCAATTATTTAGACTAGCCCTTAGAGTAAAATTCTGCTGAAATAGCTCTCTTAAAGGAAGAAAGGATCTGTTTTCTTTAGGTAGCAATTTTGGGGCTCATGTCCACTTTGGAATTGGAGCCTGGGATAGGCGCAGTTCATTATAACACCCTGCCAGTGTGCAAAAAGTGTTCCAAAGACTGCAACTGAGCATCTTGTGGGTTGTAAGAAATTTGCCCTGAGGGCCTTTGGCACCATATGTCTAGCAGGTAGCTGACAGCTGTTCAGACTGAGTGCAAATCAAGAAGAATTTAAGTAAAGAGCAACTACTACAGTACAGCACATCAGCAGTGTGATTTAGGTAGAATACATAAGCTATGGTGGGCAAAAAGGAAATTCAAATGTGATATTGCATGCTGTCCTTGCTTTTGTCCTCAGGAACACCTAGATACCTTTCTAAAATAGTCAGCCAGGAGGAATACTGAATCATGCTTAAAACTCCTATTAGATGGAATTGCCTTGGCTTGTCCAACAAGGCATCTGTCTCTTCTTTTTATTATGTAAGTAGAGAAAATAAAGACAGGTACTTAATGCTATATAGCACTTTGCATGCAATAAAGTGCCTTTAGAAAGTGTTTATGTGGAAGAAAGTATAGAAGCAGAAAGTATATATTCAATAATATAGAAGTATATTATTGAATGACATCTCAATAACAACTGTCTTCCTGATTTTTTTCAAGGTTAAGCTATATTCTCTATTGATTTGTATAGATATAGTTGTGGCACAGTTATTCATGGGGCATGCAGTTCACTCCTGTAGCATGTTGATAACAATTACTAATCATGCATTAACTCTTCATAAGTCATTTACATCTACTGTTTATGCATGAAGGAACACTGTCTTTAAGAACTTAAGCTGACAGGCTAATCCTTTTCACCACTGACTTATATCTCAATTCCTGAATGACAGCATAATCCACAAAAGAATCCACGATGGCACTAAACATATCTGGCCAATTAATGACACCATTTTATTGAGACATATGGGTTAAATGAGAGCATACGAGTTAAATGTGGATGCAGACAAATAGGTATATTTTGATTTAATTTTTTTTTCACACAAAACTGGTGTGACAATCTCAACTGTCTAAAATGTTATCTCATGGGAAGAAAATGAGCCTCTGTAATTTTCAATTTAGTTGGTTTTTTAAACACTATTATAGGTATATGATTGTGTTCAAAATCTTTTATTAAGGTATTAATACTCTGAGTGTTATAATATGCAATACTGTGAGTGACATAATGTGCACAGAGATTAAAGTCTTTAAAGTTTAGGGAAGGAGGTTGGGCATGAAAAGGATAGGAAAGGGTAAGGGTAAAGAAGAATACAGAAGACCCTCCTGTTCAGTCACAAGGTTCTGGGTAGACCTTCATGCTAAGCTGAGCCTGACCTTTACCAACAGCTTCTGCCTGAAAGCTCAACAGCCATTAACCTTAACAGCACTTAAATTTAACAGCACTTAATCTGTAACTTAGGATCAACAACTTAGCAAAGGATTCATATAGAATTTGCTATAGCACAACAGTAACTCACTTACAGGTCTAACTTACTTTCAAATCTAAAGTATTTAAGAATCTAGGTGAACAACATTCCTAGTAAATTGCTATAGCATATTCACACTTGCACACACAGACAGTCTATACAAGATACCTGTGAAAAATTACCCTTGAGTTCAGTGAAGTAATAATTTCAGATGCCTTTGTATCTTCTCAGCAGGCACAGGGTTGAGCCTCAAGGAGCTGGATTATCAGTCCAGGATACATTGTCATCATTCAGTGATCCTCTCACAGAGCAAACTCAAGAGCTCACTGGCTGAGAGGAAATGTCCCAGGCAGAGGGAGATCCAGGAGAGCTCGGAGGGTCTCACTATGGGCTGCTGTTTTTAGGATCACAAGAGAGGTGGCTGTAGTCATAGTAATCTTCCATCTGGGCCACAATTCAAGTCAGAAACTTTCTTTGAAAATTTGATAGTCAAAATATTATTTCACTTGGGTTGTTGCTCAGACAAGAAAAATGAGTTTCCAAGGCTGTTTGCTAAAGTCCAGGTGGTCATTAGACAGTACTAGCTCCTGGGAGCAGACAGTGTTCCTGATAAGCCCCAGGTGCACCTCCTCAAGGCCGAGGCCTAAGGAGTGTTTCTGGGATTGTAGTGTGGCCAGGACTGGGGGAGTGGTGTGTGCATCACTGCATGGGGCAAAACATCTTGAGGTCATACAAACAGCTTGACACTGGTTTGCACATGGAGATCTGCCAGTGGAGGCATAGCTACATAGTAAATGTAAGCAATAAAATGCATAAGGCTTCAAGGAACACATTTTCAGCATCTTGTATAATCCCAATTTTCTATAAATCCATGACAGCAACTAGACAAGTGGCTGCTTCCTGTGAAGTACAGGCATTATAAATATGGTCATGTCTATTATGACCAATGTATGCCATTGCTGTTTTGAGCTCTTTATCTATCAGATACATAAAGCCTAACATANGTTTGAAGGGGAAGAGGTCTTTTTTTCATTTAATTTAATGAATAGTTTTTTCATTTAATTTAATAAATGAGACACTTCACTTTCTGTCCAGCTCTCTCAAAAGTCTTAATTTTAGAGCCTCCACCAAGGCACAGTAGTCTGAATTTTCCAGTCAGATTTGCCAGATCGACCCTGTAAGAATCATCTGTCATACTCAGTATCTGTAAAGCAGAGAGAGATGAGGGAACTGGAACATTAAGGAGGACAGACTATAATTTTCTTCATCTGATGGTTCATCTGTTTGCTATTTTGTTTGCTGCTTGGTTTGCTACTTCAAATTCCTGTATTTCAAAATGAAAGGAAAATCACTAGTCTTCATTTTAAAGAAACAAAATCAGGTTACTTCCACAGCTTTGGTAATTTCTTCCAAAGGGAGATACCTTTCATACCAAATACCTATTTTGTCCCCATTTCCTACAACGACCTGAGGATGTATACCCCTTTGCAATAACAGAGAAGGAAGGAAGGAAGAAGGAAGAGCTTTCATCATTCTTTGGAAATCAGTATTTCTTAGGTGCTCTGTAAACCTCTAAACCTTCTGGATGATCACCATAGCCACCAAGATGGGACAGGTGACTGAAAAAAACCTTTTTATACTTACAAAGGTTTCAGACTATTAAATCCTTCTAAAATTTTGTTTCCTAATTGTGTGAATTTAATTTATAAGAAAAACAAGTTTGGTGAGCATTGAAACTAATGAAACATGATTTTGATTTGGTTTGGGTCTTCTGCCTGCCTGGCTTTTTAACTGAATTAATCTGAAAGCCAATGCATGTGTTCTTTTATTAATAGAAATTTAAAAATATGTATTTGTTTTCCTGAAAAAGGCTTGGTAAAGGCTTTAATAAAATTTGGTCAGCTATTTGACATTAGAAGTTCTGTTTTTCGGTCATAATTCCTCCTCTAGTAAACTAGGTGCTTTATGAATTACATATTTTTGTGACTAAAGAACTTGTAATCACTTTTTTCCTAGGTGGTTTTTCTAATGTCTAGTGACTATTCAGGCCAGTCTGCTTGTTCTACTCCTTTTCTTCCTTCTGCAGGAACATTATCTTAGTCTGTATTTTTGGACAGATGCCTTTACAGAACACGCAGGACTAATATCTGAGTCCTCTGCCTTTTAAATTTTTTTTATGTTATTGTTTTTATTTTAAATGTGGTATCAATCACTTGAAAAAAACAAAAGTTTGAAATAAGCTGTTTGAAATATATGCACATACAGTGTTATTACACAAAATACCTTAAGGAGACTAAAAAGAGCAATAAATCCAAAGAAATTCTATCTTATACAACTGCAAAGTATCTTTTGTGTGATTGAAGAGCAGAGCTGGACCTTCAGATATCCATGTTCTACTACTGTAAACTAAAGAAACAATTAATGTCCCTGGGCTGATCACAAGGAAATGTCTTGTTATATTTTGCATTTGGTTTACACAACTATTTTCTAGTCAATATTGTCTAAGATCAGGAATTTATTGCAATTATTCCTGAATTAGACAATTTAACATGGTTAGATATTCCCAACTCTGGACAAGGCAGCAATTGCAAGCAGAGGAAAGATAGGTAAGTCTACCTCTGCCCACTGAAATGCAATGAATATTAAGAGAGAAGTGTGTCTGCCCCTATACATTCATTTACTAGTAAAACTTGTATTTCATTCACTTCTCTTCAATAGGATCTCTGAAATACAAACCAATATGACCAAAACCAATCAGCAGAAGCTGGACCATTACTCATGATCAACTGGCTTGGTAGTATAAGGCTTTCTCAGGAGGCTGTTTTCTCCATTTCTTCCCATCAGGGCATTGCCAGTTAGGTTGGCACTGCAATAGGACATCTGAACCATGTGCGGGCTGTCCTCCAGAGTCTTGCATGCATGACAGCTCTGGCTTCCTCTTGCAAGTGTGGAGTGATGGGGTGGAGTAATTATTCTGTCCCTGCTGGCCTGCCAAGAAGGCACTGCCAGATAGGAAAGCAGTTGTCAGTGACCTTGGACAGCTTTTTTAGCGTGAGAGGCCTTTCCCTGTAGAATCTTCACTGCATTGCCCTGTATCAGGAAGCTCTTGCCAATGCGTGTACCTGATGGATCAAGGCTTTCTTTTGCTGCCCAAAGAAAGCCTTCTTCTTTGCTCCCTTCTTAGGGCTTGGATTGCCCTAGTACTGGTTTTTCTGAGTCTGTAGCAAGAGCTCTAAGTTAACAGCATTGGGAGGACGTTAACTTTAGAAGAACTGAAATAATAGTAAGACACTTGGGTCATGAGAAGTGATGTAGTGCAGGTTTGGGTAGAGCTCTGATTAAAAGGCAAATGAACAGAAGTGGCAAGGAGGGAGTAAGTGAAAAGTGAAATCAAATGTTATCTGGAGATAAATGGAAGCCGCTCTGTGTCCCCAGCAATGGAAAGTAAGATAAATTATAAGGAAATACAGGCAGCAATTAAGAAAAAATCCATCTGCCTACAGGCAGTGAAAACCTGGCATGGCAAGGCAGAGAGATGAGTGCTCTGTGGGTAAGGCTTTCCAAGCTTCTGAAAAGCATCCTGCAGGCTTGGGTGGAAGAGATTGCCCTTAGCATTGGGGTGGAGGCTCCAGAACTTGCTCCATGGTGGCACCATGTCTGGCTGGCAATGCATGGGGGCCATGGTGGGGCAAGGGCAGCCAGGCCAGGGCAGTTGGCAGAGGCAGATTAGGCTCACAGCAAGTCAGGACAAAGAGCTGGTGCCATTGCTGAGGCAAGTGGAGGGTATCCGGCCAAAATATCTAACTTTGGTTGTTGCCAAAAAAGGAAAACACTTGCACAAAACTCTTTTGCTCAAGAAGAATAGAAAAACTAACCCTCTCTTTTTCTTTTTAAAATTTATTTTGTCCATGCATTCCCCTGCCAAGAAACATGCCTATGGGAGGTTGGGGCTGACCTGCTTTTTATTCCCCTTTCTTCATGGGAAAGCCTATCTCAGGATGAACAGCCTCCGTGGGGCTTGGTCAGGTTGGGTTGAAATAGGAGCTGCTCTGGCTTAGGCTGCAGTATATACTTTTTTTTTTTTTTTTAATATGGTTTCTTGGTATTAGAAAACAACCAACTGTGCAACCAACTGTGCTGGGGTTGACTGTTGGAGGAGTGATTCCTTTTCTGAAGCTCACATGGAATGTTGTGAATTGAGGGAGGTTTTATGGCTTTGGGATACTAACTGCCACAGAACAGGTCCTGGGATCCTCCTTTCTGGGAGGGCTGGGGCTCTGCACCTTCTGGGACATGACAGCTTCTCTTGTCTGTCTCAGTGCATGGGGGCAAGCTCCAGCCAGGCTTGCTGTAGTTGGAAGAAAAGTTTGGAATTTCCTAACAGAAAAGAGTTCTGAATTTAATCACCAGACTTCTCCACTGCTGTCTGCTTCCTAGTGGTAAATTCCCCTCTTCAGGTGTGTGGATGAGAGATGGATATGGAGCTGGGAGTCAGCATGGAGGCTTGTAGTGTCTCAGTTCTGCATGGGCAGTTCTGCCCCAGGGCCAGCCATGGAAGAAAAGTTACTGGCAAGTGTGGCATAGAGATTTATCTGTTCCTTGGGGAAGATTTTGTTTTGGAGAGGAACCACTTCCAGAAGTGAGGATGACCTGTGGCAATTGCTGAGACTTTCAGGTTCCCGCTATTTTAGGTGGGTTTGTTCCTAGAAAACAAAGACCTTGCCTGTGAGTTCAGCTGTGTTGCACACTCTAATGTGGACACAGTATCACATACAGCAACATCTTATGAGTCCAGGACAGAGTCTAACCTTCCCACACTCAGCAGCCAAAATAAAAAAATTTGGCGGACTGCCTGTTCTGGTCCTCCTGGTACTTCTGTCTTTGTCCCAGACAGCTGGAGCCCAACCTGCCTGCTCAGCTTAACATTTGTGGGCAGGGAGCTCATTGGAAACAGCTCAAAACCAGCTGCTTCTTCGCATCTCACTGTGACAGCTCAGGAATGTGGGGAGAGGGAATGAGTGGAGAAGCAAGGAGGGAACTGAGGAGAAAAGCCATAGCTGCTCCCCCAGTTGAAGGAGCGGGATGAAGCCATGGTATTGTGGGGAGGCCCAGGTGGTTACTGGGGTTTGTTAGGTGCTGCATTACCCACCTAGCTTCCTGAGCTTCAGCTGCAGTTCCCACCATCCCTCAGGTTTCACCTTCTCTCTTTTCATCATGAGCTCCTGGCCTCAGCTGCTCTATGGATGTCCCAAAAACTGAGGCAATCCCACTGTCTCTTTTTACTGCCACAGGGACCACAAATGCAGCAAGTGTTATTGCTGAAGCTCTGTCATAAAAGATGCTCTTTTCTGACCAAATCATGCTTTTTTTTCCCCCCATCCACTTTAAAGTGGATTGGCTTTAACATAAGCCAGCCTCAAGCAGGGCTGTGCCATGGTCCTGCTCTGCAGGGCGGGGGGGGGGAACAATCAACCCTCAAATGGGGTCTGCAACCTCCCTGATTTTCTGCAGGGGTCTCTGAAGGCAGGAATCCCCATCCCTGTGGGATGGGAGCTCCACATGCGTTGTCCTGGGCTTTTGGGAGAGGGAGGGTGAGGTTCTAGTAGGAAAATGCTGGCAGTGATGGAGAGGTGTTGCTGTATGCACAAAGTGTGCATACAAATATCTGAGTTCAACCATCCTGAAATTTTTAAAATCACTCTTAAACTAGGTAATCTTCACTCCATGCTGATTTTGTCCTTTCCTTGCTAGCTGTCAGTGTATATTGTGTGAAGGTTCTCACATGGGCTCATCCTGTGACATGCAAAGCCAGAGCATGTGGTAACTCAGCCATGTCCTACGGTCACCTGCGTCCAGAGGGCAGACAGGAATGACTTCCACCCTTTCGTCTGTATCTGAAATGGAGAGCATCAGCAAAGCTAGGGTCATCTGTCTGGTTGCTTTTGGGACAATAAAAGACTGAAGGAGGTGGTCCTCATCCCAGGGACCCGGGCCTATGCCCTGGCCCTACATCAGCTTGGACCTGGTTGGTGCATCTGTGCTGTTGCCAAGGTAAGGTGGTGAGGAGTGAAAGTTGGGCTGGCAAGTTATCCCTGCCCACCCTGGTGTCCTGGGCTGCCTCCTGTTCCTTCCATGGGCCTTTCAGGGGACTGCTGGGAGAAGAGACTGATCCTCACCCTTATACAACCTCTTTTCACTTAGTTGTAGAGAGCAGTAAAGTGTAGTCTGAGCCTCCTTTTCTCCAGACTAAACAAGCCCACCTCTCTCAGCTGCTCATAGGACTTACTATCCAGACCCTCCACGAGGTTTGTTGCCCTTCTCTGGAGACGCCCAAGCACCTCAATGTACTTCCTGTATTGAGTGGCCCAGAACTGAACACAGGATTCAAGGTTCAGCCTCACCAGTGCCGAGTACAGGGGGGCAGTCGCTGCCCTGGTCCTGCCAGCCACACTATTGCTGATACAAGCCAGGATGTGATCGGCTTTCTCGGCCACCTGGGCACAGCTGGCTCATGTTCAGCTGCTGCCGACCAGCAGCCCCAGGTCCTTTTCCACCGGGCAGCTTTCCAGCCACTCTGCCTCCAGCATGTAACCCTGCCCAGGGTTTTTGTTACCCAGGTGCAGGACCCAGCACTCGGCCTTGTTGAACCTCATACAATTGGCCTTGGCCCATGATCCACCGTTCCACTAATTGTGCAAGTCTGCACTCCCTCTTCCTCATCCTACTCAGCCCCTCTCCGCTAATATTCTCTTGTTCCTGCCAACTCTAGTAGGTATCTCTCAACACCACCATCGAACGCGTTCTCCTCCCGCCAGAGACCAGAGAATGCTTCGCCGCGCCACCCCCTTCTCCAGTCCCACCGCCTCGCCGGTGCCCCGTCTCCAGCGGCGGCAGGTCCGGGGGTCCGGGGGTCGGCCCCGCTGCCCCCTCCCGCCGCGCAGTGCCCGTGTGTGGGCGGGCT
>VZTN01025936.1:7226-25372 GCA_013400515.1 Erpornis zantholeuca
TATTGTCTACATGCAGTGATGGGCACAAATATTAATAGACAGTAAAGAAAAGTACTTTGCAGTGTTCGAGTTGAAAAAAAAGATCTACTTGTCTTTATTTGCCTCAGTATATGTGTGGATAATATATGTTTCTTATTTAATTATTTAATTTTTTATTATTTATTTAATATTTTTTAAATTATAGCATAAATTACACCATTTTTTGGTCAACAATGTATTTTTTTAAATAAATCCTCAGGAATGAAGTCCTTCAATTATTAATGAAGTAGAAAACTGCAGTGATATAACAATTATAGTGGAAAATCTGCTTTAGGTAGCTTTAGAACTTCCTATTTAATTAATTCAATTCAGGCTGTGTCAGATTATCATTATATTATATCGTTGCCGTCCTTTCTTCCATTCTTTGTAGCTGTCTGGTGGTTACATAACCTCCAGCTTCTCCAGCCTGTCTTATTTTTCCTTGCCAGTCCTCTTCTAATTTTTGAAACTAATGAAGTCTTTTGGGTAGCAGCTGTCCCCTTTTTCTGGTTCTAGTGCAGTGAAGCTTCATGACATAACTAAAATGCGAGGAATAAATAGCACTAGAGCACTGAAGGGAAAATTACCCTTTACCTGCTTGGCATATAGCCTGCAAGCAATGACTCCTTTGGTATCTTTTGCACGTTGAAGAACCCTTTTCAAGGTTTTCACATATCTCCAGGGAAGTGAGTGGGTACATGAAGAAGTAGTATAAAACTCATGTGACTTTGAAGAGGTTCCCCGTTAAATTGGGATATCTTCTTTTTGACATGTCCTTACAATTTCTGTTACAGAAATGTTTTGCAGACCTCCCTATTGCCTGTTTTCTGTTTCCATAATTACAGTCTTTCAGAAAAGCAAAATGTCAAAATTATTTTTTTTTTAGTCCTGGTTTTCATGTATTGTCTGATACTGAATCCCAATAAAGTGTGGGAGGGAAGAGGGTGTACAAAGAAAAAGACTTACGTGATGCAGTTAGGGAAATTGAATCTGCATTTGAATTAGCGAAAAAAATAGCAGTTGGTAAGAAGCACACCACTGCCATAAAAAAATTCATGCAGTATTTAATGAAATTGTATCTAGTACCAAAAAAAAGCCCCCAAACTCCAACTAACTTCTGTTCCTTACTGTTCTTACACACAGTGAGTGGAGAGCTTGAGATTTATTTGCTTTTCTCTGAAGAGTACACTCTCCTCTCTCCACTCCTAAACAGGGAAGAAAACTTGAGTGTATTAACCATTCTTTTTGTTTCTGCTAGTGAAACAAATATACCTTACCTTAAGGTTTTCCCTTGTTGCAAACTTGAATTACTGTGTGTAATGCAGTGGCTTCACTTCAAAAAGTGTCACCAAAGACTATTAGAAAATTTTCATTAAGAAGTTATATTCATCTGTATTGGAAATAATACTGAGACTTAGATTAAACTTTGCTCTGTGTTTTATCAGTGTAAGTTGAAATGGCTGATGGAAAAGAAATTTAAGTTGCATTTATTTTTACTGTGCAAAATTTAAGACTATGACATGCATTGTCTGAAAATCAGAAACATAACAAAAGTATTTCCAGCTCAACTTTAATATTTATGAAAGAGGAGAATGGAAAATACAGTACAACAAGTTTTAAATTACTATAGTTGCTCAGGCTCTGTTTGTTCAGATATTTGTGTTTCCCTAATATACTTCATCAAGCACAATTGTTTAAAGTATTACAGGTTACATTTTTTTTTCTGGTTTAAATTGAATATTTTCTTTAGATAGTAATTTCTCTTTGATTAAATTATCTTCGTTTCTGCCACAGGTAATGGCTACCACTTGTATTTCATAAATCCTTTTTCTGTTGGTTTTCATTCAGATGGTATCTAACATAGTGGTTTAGTCATTCCAAGTTGTTTATCTATTGATGATATTGATGTCTATCTATTACTATCACTTTATTACTTGTCTTTTATCTTCCTACATCTTTTAAAAAACTAAGTAAAATATAAGATGGATTCCTTTTTTTTTCCAAATGGAACATCACTTAAATATATTGGTGTTGAAAAATGTGATTCTGAAAGGTTATAAATGATATCATTTGCAAATATGAACTTTTATATAAAAGTAAACTACTAAATCTGTTGTAGGAACTGTGATTTCCTTAAGAAGCTGCCGTGATTAAAGGAATTAATTTATATTTTAAAGTACTATATTTTGTTTCTTCCAGATGGTCCTCGGCCCTCCCAGAAAGAAATCATATCGTTAAGGGCATTTATGCTTCTGTTCTTGAAACAACTTATATTGAAGGTAAAATGGTCTATTCCAGAGTGAAAATATTGACATCTGTTATATACTTGTAATAGGGTCTTTCATAGAAGAAAATCGGTAACACTGTCTGGTATTGTATCTTTTTCTGGTTAAATTAATGTTATGCACATCCTTCTAATCAACAAAGAAGCAGTAAATCCATACAAAATTTCTTACTAACCTCACCAAACTCTGCCATGCATATTTTATTAAATGTTTAATATATTTGTATTCAATATATAAAATGTTTTATTTAAATTATGTCGTATTTTAAAAATGTTAATAAAATGGTCCAGTGAAAAAGATAATTACAGTTGTCAAGATGCTTATTGCTTTATCCTTCTTGTTGGTTCTACCACTGGTTGAAATGGTGTCGGACTCTCTCTCTATTACAAGCAAAATGCACTCTTTGAGGGATAATCTGCTGATTTGAGACTAGACCAAAAACTAGTATTATCTGTTCTGTCTCAGAAACTGGAGGAGTAACAGGAATAGTTTGTAGTATCTGAGGGCTCACACCAAAAGAATCTCACCTCATACTGTTTTGAATTGTCAATGTGATAAAAGAAAAGCAGTAGAACAAGAGACTTTTTAGTCTTTTAGGTTCAAATAAAAAAAAGTAAGATTATTTGACTAGATTCAAGGTTTCAAGGTTTGCTTATCCAAGCCTGGGGAATGTATTTTCTGTGAATAATGGCCTTTTTTTTTTCTTTTTAGGATCGAGGAGTGAAAGAAGATGAACTGCAGAGCATATTAAATTACTTACTAACAATGCATGAGGTACATTTCTGTAATTACCTACCTTTTGTTGTAACTAACTGAACTAGCTCTGTGGGAAGCTTGCTGTTGAGGTTAGTTTGTAGAATAACATTGGTGCTTGTCACACAGGATGAAAATATTCATGATGTGCTGCAGCTGCTAGTGGCACTAATGTCCGAACATCCAGCATCCATGATACCTGCCTTTGATCAGAGAAATGGGATACGGTAAGACAGTGAAGTGAGAAAATACCTCAAACGTAATTCCAGTATCATCACTCTCCAGTTTGCTTCTTTTTCACATAAATATCCCACTTGCTGATCTTTGAAACTTCAATTTCATTAACTTAAGCTTTATTTTTTGACAAAATGAATGATTTCAAGAAGTTGGAGGGAAACAGAATTTCCACTTAAAATTGTCATTATGGTATTTCAAAGAAACTGTGCTGTTTTGCTTGCTTCTCAATCTTAAACAGAATATGTAATTAACAAGATGCATCAAATGTCTATCTCAGAATAATTTTTAATGTTCTTTCTTTGTTTGTTTAACATTGTCTGGGGAGAAAAAGAGGAAAGCAAGAAATTGTGCCTTAGCCTCTCAAATTCTATCTGAAAAAAGTGAAATTCATGCGTTTATCTGTTTGGCTGTGAAATTAATAACTGATAATTCCCAAAGAAGTGTCATTTTTCTTGGGGTTTTATGCCTAATTTGGTAATTTTTTTTTTCAGGGACTAGACATTTTCATGTTATTAATTTAATATTTACTATGGAATTTTATTTTGTGCTGTTCTGAAAATAGTTTCAAAAATGCAAGGGGCTTCTAAAAGGGAAAAAACCCAACAGCATCTACTACTTGCTAGATTCAAACTTAATTTTCCCTAAATGCTAAGATCTTTGTTCAAAGATATGTACTTAATACTGTTTAAATGACAGTGCTATTTAAAGGGAAGACTCATGGTTAGGGCTTTGCTTTCTGCCTATAGTTTGTACTCAAACAGAATTCTGTTCCTGACTGACGTTTTTTGAAGAAGGGTAAGTCCAATTTGGAAGACTGAAGACATCTTTATGTAACATTTGTGGTACTGATATTAAACATGTTTGATGGTGCAGTCTTTATGTTTCAAAGTCTGTGTTGTAGAAGCATGGAGAATGCACAAATTGCAACTTCTAAGTATTTAACAAACAAAACAAAACATACCCAAAGCCTTACATAAAATTAGGTGTTCGTTTGCCTAAGTTATCAGAGGACAAAAGCCCCAGAGGTCATTTGGTACTAGCATAAATGATTTCAAAAAGAGGAAGATATTGTCTGCTAAAGCACTCTTTAGTGGAGAAAGACTAGAAAGAATGGCTAAAAGCCGAAGCCAAGCTAATTTGAATGGGAAACTAAAATATAAGTTCAATGGGAGAATATAAATTCAAAAATTTGTTACAGAACAGTGCAGGGGAAGGGTAATGTTTTCTGTCTCTTGATGCTTTCAGATCAAGGCTCATTTCCTTTCTGAAAGACTGCAGAATTCTTGCTTAAACCTGCCATATTAATTAAATATGTAATAATTAAATTAGATAATATTTGAGGCACTTTTTTTTAATCTAGGATTTTAAAACAGAGGGTATAATGAAAGGAGATTTTCTCTAGCATGCAGGTACTCCAGGATAAGACCTTATGTGTTCCAGTCTGCTTCACTTGTCTTAGGCTGCAACTGCTCTGACTGTCTTTCATTCTGTTGTTCCAAGAGAGAAGTCTAGGATAAGATGTTACTTTCTTTTATAAAACATTGAACTGAACCAAACTGAACCAAACCATGTCTCCAACCTCAAGAATTCATAATCAAACTCTTATGCTGCACTTGATTCTTTCAGTATATCCTTCTATTTTGTGTAAATATTTTTATTGATTTATTTCTTAACAAATATCCCCGTTCAGTGAAATACAAGCACTATATGTAATGTTTAGTAGTACAATCAATATATGTGATGTTTGATCTTTAATTTGTTTTTCTGTTTTAGAGTAATTTATAAGTTATTGGCTTCCAAAAGTGAAAGTATATGGGTGCAAGCTTTGAAGGTCCTTGGATATTTTCTTAAACATTTGGGTCATAAGTAAGTGTTATTTTAAAATTTTTATAGTGATGTATTTAATTTCACAATTCTTCTTGTCATTTTGTCACGATTGCTGTATATTCTTTGTCAGTCTTTAGAAATTGCTTCAAATTATTAGGTTTTTTGATTAATAATTTGTACACTGTTACCTTTATAAATCAGATAAAATTAATTTTTTCCAGTTAACTTTCTATTACTATGATGTATGAAACATTGATTGTCTTTCAAATATACAATATGATGAAACTCAAGTCTTAAAACAAGGGAAAAAACATTTTCCAGAAATACATCTTATAACTGTATATTGCATGTTCAGCTAAAGTTAACAGGAAACATATGAGTGTGATCTAAAATTTGCTTCTGGAATTCTCAGTGTCATTGCAATAAAATTTTCAGGGCAGCACTTCTAAAAACAGTTTTAAAAGGATGGGAAAAATGAAATAGAATATTTTATATTTTATTGACATGGGAATGTTTCAGATGGAAAAGTATCAAGCTAGCAAGTGGTGTTTAAAAATGATGGTAAGGACAGAAACAGGATAGAAAGGATAGAAAATGTGGCAGCAAGAAATACTCCCAATTAAAAAGACCTGATGTCACAAAATGGGTTTACTTAGTCTCTTCTTCCATATTATGGAGTCAAGAAAGCACTAACAATCATGCAGTGCTGCGTAGCCTGCTCTTGCTCCTTTTTTGCCTTCTACATGTGGTGTTAAGTTCCCTGCTGAGATTAGCCCAAAGTGGCATTTTAGTGGGAGGCTGTGTATTATAAAAATTAACCACATGCTTCACAAGAGACTTCATGGTGTAAGCCTTGTTTGAAGGGAAAGGAGGTAGGAGTCCAGCCAGAGTGTGGTATTGCTAGAAATGCTTTTCTCAGTAAGATCAATAAAGTATGACTGTATAATTGAGAGACAGTTAGCTGAGAATATGCTTCTAAATGGGATTTTTCCTTTGGGATCCAGCAAGTTGAATATTGTTCTGGGAATTAATAGAGCAAATTGATAGTCCACTCAGAATCTCCAAGGACTTTTCAAACATTACTTACTAAAAGTCATTCACATTGATGGGAGTTGGATTAAGTATGATACACCAGATGCAGTTTTGACTTGTCAGAAGCCTGGTTGTATCCAGATAAGTACATTAGTTTAAAATATTTATCACTTATCCAGAAAATCAAGTAGCAAACTATGTGCTGGGGCGCATCAGGCACAGCATCACCAGCGGGGCAAGGGAGGGGATTGTCCTGCTCTGCTCTGCCCTGGGGCAGCCTCACCTCCAGTGCTGGGGACAGCTCTGGGTGACACAATGTAAGAAAGACATTAAGCTGTTAGAGAGTGTCAGAAGGAAGGCAACCAAGATGGTGAAGGGTCTGGAAGGGAAGCTGTATGGGGAGTGGCTGAGGTCACTTGGTCTGTTCATCCTGGAGAAGAGGAGAGTGGGGGACTGAGGAGACCTCATTGCAGTCTGCAACTTTATTGTAAGGGAGAGAGGAGGGGCAGGCACTGATCTCTTCCCTGTGATGACCAGTGACAGGACTCCAGGAAACAGCACAAAGCTGAATCAGGGGAGGTTTAGGTTGGATATTAGTAAATATCTCCTGTGCAGGGCCAGAAGATGGATTCAGTCATCCTTGTGGGTCCCTCCCAACTCAGCATATTCTATGACTCTATGGTTACAGAAAAAGTGAGCATTTTCAGAAGCCGAAATTTAATTCCCAGTCCTTAACATCTACTTGTAATTATGGATCTATCAATGTAGTTTCCATTGTTGAGTGAACATATGTACTTAGAAAAATTAACTTTATTTTTCATGTAATTGGAGTGATTGAAATCCCCTTGAATACTCTGTAACTTTAAAAGTTCTTAAAAAATTTTTAGACCTCTGAACATCTGCGAATGTGCATATTTTATGTAGATTTTAGCAAGTCAAAACACCCTTCTGTTTCATGGTTTACATCTAGTGCCTTTTTGTTCACATACATATGTGCACATACACATGACTTTATAACGGAAGTCAACCATAGGAAATTCTAAGCAATTATAAAATTATAAAGCACTTAGATTTCTGTTTCACAGTAGAGGAAACAGGCATTGCATTGTAATGCATTGAAGCATAATTGCATAAACAGATGTTACATGATTTATGAAATCTAAACCAATCCAATAATACTAAGAAATGTGGAGGTACAAAACCAGTTGCCATTGCTGCAGTCCAGATATATGTGCATCGCAGATTAAGCTATAGAGTGGAAGTAATTGTGTGGCCAGTAATGTGTTAGATGAGAGCCTGAATAACTTAATTGATTTTTCTTTGCGATCTATGGTGATAGACTACTTTGTCTAACCTTAACAGTTGACAAAATCCTGGTTTTTTCCTTCTTTGCCATATTTGATTCTTCCTGTGTCACCACTTGAAATAATAGTCTGTTGTGTACTTTTGGGTTTTACCTGCACTTTTATACTTCCCAATGGATTTCTTCTTCTATCTGCTAAATCGTACTAAAAGGTTGAATACTTGTAGGTTTTCTCATATGTACCTCATTAACTCCCATCTGTGCATAGAAAAGCACACACTGCTGTAAATTGTTGCCGCTCTCTTTTGTGGGTCTTTGAAAATTATAAAATAATCTATTAATTTTTAAAGTTCTAGAATGAAGCTATATAATTTGTTATTTTTATTGGTAATCATGAAAACACAGTTTCTTAGCTTTTGAATGCATAAAGTTTTTAGAAATTTTACTGTACTGTATCCTATTTAAAATTTTTCTGCTGCTTTAATATGGATTATTATTTATTCTGAAAAATGATTTTTATTTCATATCCATTAGAGTAGTAGGTAAATTTAATGATGCAAAGTATGAGAAGTACTCTATTTATGATGTTACATCCCATTTTACAAGGGTGGTGTTTAGGGACAAGGGGAATTCATTGATCTGAGATGCTTCCTTCTCCACTTTTTAAGATTTAAGTAGTTTTGGATCCCAGATGTGAAACACACTTCAATCATGTAGAATTTCATAACTTTTCAGGATTTTATTTCTTTTTCATTGCAACATGTGCTATTCCAGGATTGAATTATCTTGGCTTCATGAGAGAATGATGTATAAAAAAGGAAAGTGGTACTGAAAAATCCATATATATATATATATTAGTGTTAACACATACAGATTGCTTGAGCAATCTGAGGGAGGTTGGCCCAGATCACACACTGTGGTTGCTTCCAACCTAACGAATTCTGTGATTTGGTGATTAATGTTGGAAAATATGAAGTTGCATTGTCCTGAGTTCTTGTGATGTGGCAAAAGGTGTATTCTTCAGTGATTGTGTTTTAACCAGCCTGTGTGTAAGGATTTGGCTTCGAGAATGGTGTGTGAATTTTTTTATACAAAAGCCCATTCTAAATGCAACATTGTTTTCTGAACATCCTTTGTATATTTGTACAATTGCATTCATTTTGGGAAATATCTTAAATTATATCTGTTTCCTATTATAGACAGAATAACAAGCTTGGGAGCTTTTTAGTACAGCATCAAAATATTTGGCTCTTGGGTTTTACCTTGCATTTACTTAAAATGCTCAACATGCTTGGCATGTGCCTACTGTTTTTGTTTTCTCTTACAGGAGAAAGGTTGAAATCATGCATACTCACAGTCTTTTTACACTTCTTGGAGAAAGGTTGATGCTGCACACAAATACAGTGACCGTTACAACATATAACACGCTTTATGAGGTACAAATTCTTAAATGTAAAGATTGTTGTTTCTGTTGTGAAAAGTATGACTTAAAATTATCCATGTCCTATAATATCCTGATTCTCAAGACTTGTGAGAAAAATTTTAGAAATTTTGAGGAAGTGCTTCTTGGTTCACAATGTATTTTGCCATGTTTTAGATGTTTTTATTAACAATGCCGTAATTTTTACATAGGCTCTATACAACTTTCCACTTCTGATTGAAGAAATCCTGTTACTTAAGATGTTCATCACTTTCCACAAAAAACCCCAAGCAGTTACTGCAGACCTCTTTTTTAACTGTGACAAATGATAACTAACACAGCACTTTTATGTAGCAGATACTGCATGTATACTTCAAGTATGATCACAAAGCATTCAGCTACTCTACCAATTGGAGAAACTTCAGTTTTGATGATGAGCAATTTTGTAAAAGCAAAGTACTGAGAGCATCAACTTGGTTGATGCTTGATGTCTCATGGCTGCATGCATAAAGCTCTTGTCCAACCTTCAATTACTAAAGTGATGACTTAGAATGGAATGTCTTGCAATTTCTAAAAATCTTACGCACTTGAAAAAATTTTAATTTTTTTTTTTTTTTGTCATAAATAGATTTAATGGCTAGATCCTCAGGGTTGGTTCCAGAAAAGAAAAAGAGAAAAGAGTGCTTGTTTTTTAGGGTTCTGAATAATGTAGAAAATGATTCTCCTATGATTGTAAAAACCTAAACATCATCTCTGCCAGTGATTTAGATGTCAAGGTCTTTTTTAGTGCACATTACCTTTTATGGTTTGGCCACTTGGGTCTCGGAGTCTAGTTCCTGCATTCAGTTTTCTGAGAGCTTCTGTGATTGGTATTCTCAGAAAATGCATAACTCACTGACAGACTCAAAGTCCTCATGGAGTACAGCATCCACAGGCATGTACATTTGAAAAAATAGCGAGAGGAAAGGAGAAAAAAGGGGTTAAGTGCTGCAAGTACAGAAGATTTGCTAAGAAACTGGTGCTAAGGAACAGATGTTTCTCATATTCTCTCATAAAAAGCAAGGGCATATTTGCATTCTATTTTAAATATCAATATGTAAAGACCTATTCTAAGATACTGTGTTTATGACTGACATTAGTTGGATTATTTTTTAATGAGTGAGATAAAGTTCTGCTTTAAAACAAATATTGCTCGTGAAATTACTCTGTTTCGAAATGCATTTACTTGAATGTACTTACTGAGAATTCTGTAATGATATCATTGAACTTTTAGCTTGTTCTTAAAAATAAAGTTGCAAACACACATCCAGTTACAGCTATCCCAGTGTGAAAGGTTTGTGGTGTTGCCTCAATACAGATTAATTAGGTTGTCAGGTGCAATGCATGCAATTGGGATATGCTCTGTCTTCCTTATTATGTGGAGCCCCAGGGTTATTCCTGTGGAATGCTGTCTCTGACTCTTACTCTTTAATAGCTGGAGGAAACCAAACCCAGTTTTAAGAATTATTCGGTTTGGTTATAGGTGAAATGTATGAGAATAATTATTGATGTATGTGGCTTGTGAAAGTTATTTTCATCTGTGAATGTATAACAATATGAGAAATATGAATTGACTATCTTTAAAATACCATTATTGTATAATTAGGCAATGAACTCAAAGGTTAGCTAATCAGCCACAGTACAACCATGAAAATCTTGATCCCTGCACAGAGGAATTGCTTTATTCCATTCTTCAAGATTTAAAATATTTTACCTAATTTTTTTTATATGAAGTTGCATGTGGCCACGGCAGATGTTCTTAACAAATTGAAAAATGATCAAAGAAATACTGTTGTGTTTGATTGAAAATGGTAAAAGGAAGTTAATTTTCTGTTTTAGATTTTGACTGAACAAGTGTGCACCCAAGTTGTTCATAAACCACATCCAGAGCCAGATTCAACAGTGAAAATTCAGAATCCAAGTAAGGACAATATATTATGTTTGTTTGATGTATCACCTAGAGATTGTGGGGTTTTTTTGACATGACGGTTCAGAAAGTGAGAACAATTCATTCATGTATCTTAGATACATATGGGTTTCTGTTACCTCTTACATGCGTGGCTGCTAGCAATTATTAATTTTTTTAACATTGGTAAAGTGCTTTACATAACTAATTTATTCTTTCAAAGTGATTCTTAAGGTGGTGGCAACGCTGTTAAAAAACTCCACACCAAGTGCAGAGCTGATGGAAGTTCGACGTTTGTTCTTATCTGATATGATAAAACTCTTTAGTAATAGCCGTGAAAACAGAAGGTATGTCAATACAAATAGTATTTTCTCATCCTTGATTTCTGGGTAATAGCAATCTGTTATATTGTGTGTAGAGTTTTACTCTATGTAATAAATAATATATATTTAAAATAAATTTATTACATTTTTCGTAACTTTTCTTAGTTCAGTAGCTAATACTGGATTCTTCTCTACAGTATACTTTAATTTTTTTATTCATAGTGTATTTTTAAGTTTATTGCTAACATTGGATTGATGTCCAGAGATGATGTTCCTCCCATCTTAACCATCATAATGTTAAAATAAAGAAGCTTTGTTTGGATATATTTTGAACTAATTATTTCACTTTAGATGTTTACTTCAGTGTTCAGTGTGGCAGGACTGGATGTTTTCTCTGGGATACATTAACCCTAAGAACTCTGAAGAGCAGAAGATCACAGAGATGGTTTACAACATTTTCCGTATTCTCTTGTACCATGCAATAAAGTATGAATGGGGAGGCTGGAGAGTGTGGGTGGATACTCTTTCTATAGCTCATTCCAAGGTAAGAAACAGCTCATAGATGTTTTTTAATTGCTGGTAACCCCCAAAGGCAGTAGTGATATAGTAATATAAGATGTAAAGTGACTTAGTGCCATCTGGTGGCTGTCGCTATTCATGTCAAGGTGGCTTTTTTTCTTGTCAAACACTTTGTCAGCTGTACTTACTATGTTCTTAGCAATCTTGCTAGTTTTTTCCCATCTAGCATATATTATTCCATGTAATCTCTTCTTTTCTTTTTAAGGTCACATATGAAGCTCACAAGGAATATCTAGCAAAAATGTATGAAGAGTATCAAAGGCAAGAGGAAGAAAACATAAAAAAGGGGAAGAAGGGGAATGTGAGCACCATCTCAGGTCTTTCCTCTCAGACAACGGGAGCAAAAGGTGGAATGGAAATTCGAGAGATAGAAGATCTTTCACAAAGTCAAAGTCCAGAAAGTGAAACAGATTACCCTGTCAGTACAGATACAAGAGACTTGCTCATGGCTACAAAGGTGTCAGATGATGTGCTTGGAACTGCTGAAAGACCTGGAGGAGGAGGAGTGCATGTGGAAGTTCACGACCTTTTAGTTGATATAAAAGCTGAAAAAGTAGAAGCTACTGAAGTAAAACTTGATGATATGGATTTATCACCAGAGACACTGGGAACTGGAGAAAATGGTGCACTGGTAGAAGTGGAATCTCTTCTAGATAATGTATATAGTGCAGCTGTTGAGAAGCTCCAAAACAATGTTCATGGAAGTGTGGGTATTATTAAGAAGAATGAGGAAAAAGATAATGGTCCATTAATAACTCTGGCTGACGAGAAAGATGAACCTTCTACTAACAATACCTCATTTCTCTTTGATAAAATACCTAGTCAGGAGGAGAAACTCCTTCCTGAAATTTCAAGTAACCACATTACTATTCCAAATGTGCAAGAGACACAGATGCATCTTGGTGTAAATGATGATTTGGGATTGCTTGCACATATGACAGGTAGTGTAGATATAACTTGTGCTTCAAGTATAATAGAGGACAAGGAGTTCAAGATTCACACCACTTCAGATGGAATGAATAGCATTTCTGAGAGGGAGTTGTCTTCATCATCTAAAGGATTAGAATATGCTGAAATGACTGCCACAACTCTTGAGACAGAGTCTTCTAGTGGCAAAACTGTACCTAATGTTGATGCAGGAAGTATAATATCAGATACAGAGAGATCTGATGATGGTAAGGAGGCAGGAAAGGAGATACGGAAGATCCAGACAACTACCACAACCCAGGTACATTTCAAGTAGCCATGTATGTGTCTGATGTAATCCCTGTTCATTGCTAAGGGATAAATTGTATAAGATCTGAGAGATATTTGAAGTACATTCCTTTAATTATATGAAAAATGTACATCTTCCGTGCCTATTTTCTTTGAAAATGACATAATGTGAAGTATTTCATGACTGTATAGAAAATATATATTTCATATACTAATTAAATAACAGTTATTTCCCACTAAAATAAATCATAAATGAAAATTTGAAATATGTGGGCATTAATCTCTCTTTTAAATAATTTTCTTAAAAAGAATTATCAACTGAACAACCAGCAGAAATTTGTTATTTTTTAACCTCTTCTTTGGGTGCTTCGAAATGCCCTATGAACTCTGAGCTGTCCATGGTTAAATATTATTTCTTAAAGTGAAGTTAACCTTAATAAAAAAAATTGAAGTAGGTATTAGTGTAAAATATAAATAGAGAATTATTATTTTATTGAATAAGGAGCAATTTTAATTTTAGCATGTTTACAGTGGAGGTGGTGGTTGGAGTTTTGATTGTTGTAGATGTGGTAACTGCCTTGTTAGATTTGATCTCCTTGAGACTGCTGAAAACGCTGAAAATTACTTAAGGACCAGCCACCTAAGTGTAGATACTTACATGTTTTATACAGTGGCAATGCTCATCAAATGCCATTCTTGCAGATACAATATTATTGGCTAGATAAAAGCTCCTCTGTTACAGTACACTTGTGATACCATTGCTGCTGCTGGCATGAAGGTTACCTGCAGTTCTACCTGAAGGAAAATGTATTTGACTGAAGCTGCTAACCCCAAATGCTCTAAAAACAGGTCTACAGCCATCTCCCTGCCTTATTAGTAAGAAGTAACCATCTTTTATTCAAATTGACTAAAAGAAAACAAGCAAATTGTGCAACATAGATGGGAACTACTGCTTCTGAGAAGAGTTAATGCCTTTATCAATAATAGATCAAATATTAAAGAATATAAATTTCAGTCTTTCTTGTGTTTCCCACTAGAAAAAACTGAAAATATAATTGAAAAAACTATGCAAAAGATTCATGTGAAAAGTTAAAATCTTGGATAAGTCTAAGGAAAAGAGAAACTAGTAATTTAAAGATAACCCTAAGAAAAACATAAGAAATGCAAGCAGCAGTAAAAATTTTACTTCCAAGAGGTTAAATTGAATAAAGGAAACCTTCTCTCTCTCAAAATAGTGGCTGCAGGAGATCAAGATCAGACTAAATATACAAGAAGCTTTTCAGCTCAACTCCAGTGCTATGTCCATAATTGTTTTGCAAAGCTCTCTTTTGCTTATAGATTGACAAAATGAGATTTGAGAGAGTATATATAATTGTCTAATGATCTGCTAAAAAGATAAAAAAATTGGTTTTGAAAAATGAGGAGCTGTCCAAAAATGCACTCATTCCTTGAAGCCATCACTATGTACTTTGTTCATGTTTTCAGTCAAATCTTTGAAGAAAATTGGGTTATTAGCCCAGAAAGATAATTGTTACATATAAACAAAGCCTGGTCACTGACCTTGTATGGGCTACATTTGGTTTTTTCTGTAAGTCTTCAAGTGAAGACCTGAGAGTAAAAGCTCAGTGAGTAGCTGGAAGGGGTCCAGCAGTAGCCCCTCAGCACTGATTGATTTGACTTGGAGCAGCTCGTCTACTGAAGGACACTGCCTTCCTTGGAACATCAATATCTCCTGTGGTTTGTGGCCACGCTGTTTTATCCCCTCCTTTCTCAGGTTCTCTATTGCATTCAAAAGCACGTTGCATGACGTTAACATGATCTGTGAACCTCTTGTTGATGCAGGCAATACAGGGTCGGTCTGTCACCCAGCAAGACCGGGATTTACGTGTTGACCTGGGGTTTCGAGGAATGCCAATGACGGAAGAGCAGCGACGGCAGTTTAGTCCAGGTCCACGCACAACTATGTTTCGTATTCCAGAGTTTAAATGGTCTCCCATGCACCAGCGGCTCCTGACAGACTTGCTTTTTGCACTAGAAACAGATGTACATGTTTGGAGAAGGTGGGTCGTTGTTCCTTCTTTAACTCCTGATTTGTGTTTCCATCAATAAGAAAAAATTAGGTATATTGGACAGGGGATGTTACTGGGATGGCAGGGAGGAAAAGAGCTGGCGTTAGCTGAAGTGCCCTTCTGTATCTTCTACCTTCTCTTTTTACCTCTTCACACCCTGGAACAGCTCTATCTCACAGGTAGTAATTCCTGTTTTCTTGAGGAATTGTATAAATCCTGCATACCTAAACAAACTGAGCTGCTCTTTCAACTTATATTTAGCATTAGAATCTACTGCCCCTGTTCTGGAGAGGATGACTTCTGCTAATGGCTGTTTTCCTAGCTCATTAACTAAAAGAGAGCTTCTCTACCTGCAAGCTGTTTCAATAAAACCTCTTTCTTACAACATTTCTGAAGAAACACACTATTGACAAATTTTCTTTTGCGTGCCAACTCCTGGTTGGGTTTAGTCTTGGTGATTATGTAATATTTTATGACAGCCATTGGATTTCCTAGGGTTTTTGTACATTTTGTACATGTTAATAGAGGTACTCTGTAACTATAACACAATAGAGAAAATTTACTCTAATTTCCACTACAGAATAGTTAATTTTCAGAAAACTTCAGCATAGTTTTATCAAAGGAGCAAATTTTATTACATTTAATTTCCAGTTTGATGAACTGTTCTGTGATGCTCACTTGGAAATAGACAATTTTGATGTTTTCATTTGGCCAAGTATATGGAAGGGGGTTGCATTTTGTGTTCAGATAAGGCTTGAAGGATAAAATTCAGATTGTGTATTGTCAGTGGAAGCCTTTAATTTTTGTTTGCTGGCTGACAACAAATGTTGCTTTGGGGAAAGACCATACTTATAGACCGAGTATTCCTCAATATTTTCACACAGGGGTTTTATACTTTTGGGGAGTGACTGTTTCATGGGACAACTGTTCACCAATTAGGAGTTGCTGAGATTTCACCTAATCTTACAAGCCTCTGTAGCTGCTGGAACTGTTATTACTGCTAGATTTATTATCAGCTAATAAGGTTAATATTAAATCAAGCTATGGTCATATTATCAAGTATCTCCTTTAAAACAGTAGCAGGTGTTATCATTAGGTGCTGTCAAGGGTGTTTTCAAATGGCACTGGTGCAGCATGGTGAACTCTTAACATTAAATAGTTGCTTTCATGCTGCAGAAACAACTCCAATGCTTTCAGCAGAACTGCCTGGGAAGTGAACCACTGGTTAATGGGAATAAAAGGTTACAACATCTTATTCTCAGCTGAGTATTTGAGACAGTAATCCTGTGCAAAAAGAGATAGCAATCTATTTGTTCATTAGACTAGTCTTGTTAATATTTTTAGACAATTTACATGCAAAGTTTTGTAGACCAGAATTTTCCTTTTTATTAAAGAGACATTCACAATACAGTTGCAAAGAATGTATTTATCTAAAATTTATTTTAATTGTTTGGTTTTAATTCATCCTTTCTTCTGTTCTTGCAGTCACTCCACAAAGTCTGTAATGGACTTTGTCAATAGCAATGAAAATATTATTTTTGTACACAACACAATACACCTCATTTCCCAGATGGTAGACAATATTATTATTGCTTGTGGAGGAATTTTACCATTGCTGTCAGCAGCCACATCCCCAACTGTAAGTACAATATTTCCACCTAGTGGTCATATTAGAAATTGTTATTAATAATGCAAGCCACTATTTGCAGCTGACTTTTCTTCTTTAGGGACTCCTGTCCCCTTTCTGCTAATTCCTTCAAAAAATTTAGATTTACAATCAAACTGTTACACTTTGATATATAGAGTGCTTATAACATTTTGCATTTGAAATGCTAATTTTATCAGAGAAGTAGTACTAAGGAAGAATAATATTTCATAGTTATTTAATATTTAATTTAAGGGGGTGACCATTAGGATAATGATTGCTGCAACAGAACAGCATGCTTTATGATGTCTACTCATTGATATTCATAAAGCTTTTTTGCATGGCCACTATTAGTTTGAATGCCAAATGATACCAGAAGTCATCCCCCTCTACTTTGTTTACTTCTTCCTTCAGTAGGTCCTTTCCCCCTCTTTTTAATTTTTTTTTAATCTTTTATTGAAAATAACTGATATTTTTATCCACTCAAATATTCTTATTAAGTTGTAACTTCTTAACAGAACTGCTTGGGCAGGTAGAGTATCTTCACTAAAAAGGTACCTTTTAGTACCTTCACTAAAAGGTTATTTTATAAATATTGCATTATTGACAAGAGTAATTACATTATTCTAATTTGATGCCTTGTCTGTGCATTTAATATCTGTGGCTATTTCTTTCATACTAAATGTTACCTTGAGCATCCAGTAAAAATTATTTGTAGTTAATATTGCTCTCTGAAAGGGGAGACAATGAGACCCAGAAGGGACAAAGAGATCCTCTGAAATAATGTGGGTAGTAGGCACTGGAGACTGCAAATGTGGTTTGCAGTATAAGCTCAAATCTTTGGTCTAGCCATTCAGCAGTTGAGATTACTTTACTTTTTCTTTAATGTTACTTCTAGTTAAAAAACCCTTTGTTTCAGATTTATTTGAAAGGTATGAATATACAGGCTTGCCATTTGCTAAACATTAATACAATTTTCAGACAGGCAATTAATGTTAAAATGCTGTCTCTTTACTACTTTCATTGTGTTAACTGGAAAAATACTTGCTATAAAAGCAAAAGTGAAAAACTACAATTATTGTCTGTAGTCACATGAATAGCATTGAGGTCCTGATTTTTGCAAGTGCTCCATTGTAAATATTGACAAGTATGAGTGAATACACACTGAGCCATCTTGAAACACAGGCTGCACTATCATTCTTTAGATTTTTTTTTAAAGCAAAAATTTTAGGCATCATTCGAAAATAATGGTATCTTGACATCTTTCATATAAAAATATAGAACAGGCACAACATTAATTAGGTTGCAGTTCCATTTAATGTTCTTTGTGGATTTTAGCTCTTGTCCTGGTTTAGGATACAGAGCCATTAGGATGCAGAGCCATTCTATGGAATAATAATTTGGAGGTTCACCATTTCCCTCTATTTATTTTGGATAGTATATATGTGTCTGTGTGTCCGTATAGATAGTTACCTGCTATATATAATATATATAA
>VZTN01025937.1:520-37095 GCA_013400515.1 Erpornis zantholeuca
AGTGTGATAAGGGATCGGGTGTGCTCTGCCAGAGGCTGATATGGCAGTGTGATAAGGGATCGGGTGTGCTGTGCCAGAGGCTGATATGGCAGTGTGATAAGGGATCGGGTGTGCTGTGCCAGAGGCTGATATGGGAGTGTGATAAGGGATCGGGTGTGCTCTGCCAGAGGCTGATATGGCAGTGTGATAAGGGATCGGGTGTGCTGTGCCAGAGGCTGATATGGCAGTGTGATAAGGGATCGGGTGTGCTGTGCCAGAGGCTGATATGGCAGTGTGATAAGGGGTCGGGTGTGCTGTGCCAGAGGCTGGTGGCAGCCTGTGACTCGTAGGCAGGAGATGTTTGGGGAGCCCAGTGGGGTTCAGGGTACAAGTTTCCTGCCAGCGCAGTGCTGGATTTCCCAAGAGGAGAACACAGGGATGGAGCACCTCTCCCACAGGAAATAGCTGAGAGACCTGGGGGTGTTCAGTCTGGAGGAGAGAAGGGTTCAGGGGAGCCTTGGAGCACCTTCCTGTGCCCAAAGGGGTGGCAGTAGACACGGACACACCACACTTACTGATATCCAAAGATGTAAAAGGATTTTATTGTTCTCTGCTGCTGTTCTTATACCTCTTCACAATTACTGTGGTTTGTTATGATCAGCAAGCACTGACAGTGCTGTCTACAAAACAATGACCATTCAGAGAGCAATATAATTAGATCTGCAAGTAATTAGTTACATATTATATGCAAGTCCCTTCCTGTACAGTCTTGATATTCCATAACAGAAGATCTTCTCCTTGTGCCCACATCTTTCTCTGATGATCCTCCTGGCTCTCACTGTGGCTCTCACTGTGACTGCAGCTTCTCACGGGGAGATTTTGAGTGGTTTTAATTCAATTTCTGTGAGACTGAGGCCTTCAGAGCAGCTGTCAGCCTCAGCAATTACCACACAAAGGGACTCAAAGAAAAGTGGGGACAAGTGTTTTACCTGGACCTGCTGCAATAGTGCGAGGGGTGATGGTTATAAAATAAAAGAGGATTGATTTTTATGAGATGTTAAGAAAATGTTTTTAAGATGAGGGTGGGCAGGCCCTGGCACAGGTGCCCAGAGCAGCTGTGGCTGTCCCTGGATCCCTGGCAGTGCCCAAGGCCAGGCTGGACACTGGGGCTGGGAGCAGCCTGGGACAGTGGGAGCTGTCCCTGCCATGGATGGGGTGGGAATGGATAAAGCTCCTTCCAGCCCAAGCCATTCCATGAAATTATCTCCTCTTGCCTCCCCCAGAGACAAGTTTTGCTTACAGCTCCCATGGCACTGCTGGCAAGAGCAGCAGAGTGAGATCTCTGGTGTCCTGGCTCTGCTCCAGCAGTAGTGATTCTGTCCTGCCTCCCCAAATTCCTCCTGTTCTCTCAATTAGGAACAATTTTCTTCTTCACTTCATGACCCAAACTGTTGCCTCAATTAGTTTCTCAGTGTTGATTAAGCAAGCCAGTTCCTATAGATGGTTGGGAAGGAGTCTGTGGGGATTCGAGCACTAATGGAATGCACAATATTAACTGAAATCAATAGAATTAATGGGTTAATTCCATGCTAATACATAGTGCTGGAGGAGAAGTTAGGCTAATGAAAATGCATGTATTCCCTAAACTATTCCATTTGCATCAGATGATTCATCCACCACTGCTTCTTTCAAACATTAATGAGATTAAAAGCACATTTACAAAGTGTACATGACCAAGGCACAAGCTCTGCCTTACCCAATTCTCTGTGTGAGGGGCAGGCTCTGTTCCTCTGCAGGCCAGCCTGGGGTGCAGAGGCTCTGAGGAGTGGGGAAGGGGTGGGGGTTCTGCTTTGAAGGCAAGCAATGATGCCTTAGGTTTGAACTTTTCTGTGTTCCCAGCCCTGCCCTGCCCAGTGTCACTCTGCAGTTCCCTGGAGCTCGTGCAGTGCTGTTCTCTCATGCTCACACACACACAACAAAGCCTCTCCAGCTCTCCAAGGACACCCAGACCCTCCTAGGCCCAACAACTGCAAACCACAATCTTGGGGACAGGGGGGCAAGCTTGGGCAAATTCCATCCTTGCCTGGCTCCTGCCCATCCATCTCCAAAGAGCTCCCTGGCTCTGTGTGCTGGGGCTCCCAGAGCAGCTCCTTGCAGGCTGCACCCCAAGGCCACCCAGGCAGACAGGGCTCACCCCAGCAGCCTGGCCAGGGCCTTTGGGGCCATCCTGGCTCAGGCCACAGGGCAGCCCCAAAGCAGCCCCAGGGACAGCACGGGTGAGCTGCAAAACCTTTGGAGTTTGTCTCTCCTCTGTGGGAAATATTGACAAAATCAGAGGCAAGAAAGATGCTCCCAGCAACTGATGCTCCCAACTCCCTGAATTACTGGCAAAAGAGAAAATGGTTTTGGCCAAAAAAGAGGTGGTTTGGCTGCTGAGCTGCATCTGCAGAGATGAACTGCAGCTGCACAGCTCTGAGCAGAACTGAGCAGATTGCAGGACGCCCCAACAGTTCAGAGGCCACTTCGTCTTAGTTTGGGGACATTTGGGTTTCTATTTATAGACAAAAATATGTAATCTTTTTGTCTGTGCATCTCCATTTGCTCTGTGGGTGGGTAAAAAGAAATCTTTGATCCCACAGCACTTTGGGAGACCATTCTTGGAGAGATTGTTAATTGGGAGTTGGGACTGGGTGACCTTTAGGATCCCTTCTAACCTTTAATCTATGATTCTGTATAATAACTCATTCTATGATTCTATAATAAATTTTCTTTAAAAATGCTATTTGGGACAATTTTCCCCTCAGAATAGGCCTTGCCCAAAATAAAATGAAGAGTTTGTTTCATTAGTGGGAGGGAGGATTGGTTACATAATTTGAGGCAAGCCCTTCCTTTTTGGTTTCAGTGAAGTTTCTTACCAATTCTGCTTTTTAGAGTGACTTCACAGCTGAACTGGGCTCTAATCCTCCAGTTTCACCACTCTGTGGCTCAAGCAAAGGGTAACAGAGAGTCTCTTACCCTCTGCATGGGTACCACGGGTGCCTTTGCCCAGCCAAGCACATTCAAGGTCAGCACAGCATTTTCTCCTCTTGCAAGACCTCAGTTTCCCTGTGTTTCTGCCATTTCTCTGCCCTGAGCAGGGCTGTGTTTCTCACACGAGGAGCTCTGCGTTCAGCAGCCCTGGGGTGATGTGGGAGGCTCCTTCCCAGCAGAGCTCTGCAGTTCCAGGAGCATGTCCCTGGCAGCACACGGAGCCAGCAGGGATCTCCCTTGGCTGTGCCATCACAGAGCCTTGGCCGTGGCCCAGCACTGCCTCCAGGGCTCAGGCTCTGCTCTCACCTGTGCTATGGCACCCTTGAAGGAGGCTGGGATGCACAGCCTGGAGGGAGCCAGGAGCAGGCAGGGTAGGACTGCTCCTTTCTGTGAGTCTTCTCCTGTCTCATCATTATAAAACCCAGAATGGGTTGGGTCAGGAGGGACCTGAAAGCTCATCCAGTTCCAGTCCCTGTCGTGGGCAGGGACACCTCCATTGGAAGGAGCAGGGGCTGGGGGCAGTGCAGATAAATCTTCACTGGGGCTGCTTGGAGGAGTGGTGGATGTGAACAGCCATGGCACAAAGCCTCCCTGATGTGTGTGCACAGGCAGGCATCCTTCACACACAGCAAGAGGCAGCACAGACGTGAGATGTCTCTGCACTGTCACCTGGACACGACCAGCACAGATCCTTCCTCCTTCCAAGCCAAAATGGGGGATCCCACCCAGATGGGCTCGTGGTGACACCAGGGAAGAGTCTGGGCTGCAGAGGGTGAGCCTGGTGTAACTGGTTCTGTAAAGGTGCCACAAGGCAAGGGACAGGACAGACACATCCATCACACAATGTTCTGCTGCTGAACGTGGGTTGGAGGGCTTCTCTCTGCTCTCAGGGTAGCCAGAGTCCTGCAGTGCCCAGCGGGAGTTTGGTTGTGATGCTCCCTTTGGTTCAGTCCTGTAAGCAGCAAACGCAAACCAAGTGCTTGGGTTTTCATCTCCTTCACTTCTGATTTTCACCATGAAGAGAACATCACTGAATGTTAGGGAGAATTTCTTCACAGAAGGGGAGCTCAGGCCTTGGCAGGAGCTGCCCAGGGGGGTTTGGGGTCCCCACCCCTGGAGGTGTCCCAGGAGCACCTGGAGGTGGCACTCAGAGCTCTGGGCTGGGGACAAGGTGGGATCAGTCACAGGATGGACCTGCTGGTCCTGGAGGGCTTTTCCAGCCTGAATGATCCTGTGATTCTGTGATCCAGAGCAGAGACTGCAGCAGCCTTGCTGAGCACGGGCAGGGCCAGGGGCTCCCCAGGACCCCTCTGTGTGCCCAGAAGAGGCAGCAGAGCAAACCAGCTCATGAAACTTGCCTTTGATCTCACACTTTTATACACCACTGTCTGCAGAACTGACACCATCGAAAATAAGATCAAAGCCTGTTTCCTGTGCACTCGAGGCATCTGTGATGTCAGCAAACAGCCAGAGTCACCAAACTGAGCTCTGTGGGATTTCTGTGGTTTGAAAGTGGTGTAACTGTGATTAAAACCTTGTCCTTACATTAATTCATATTTCACAGGCCCTTTTTTTGGATGTTTCACATTGAGAGTCTTCTGGGGAAATTCCAGCTGCACATTCTAGGTTCCTGATCTCTGATTTTGTCATCTATTCATTCTCTTGTCCCCGTGGCTACTCAGTCAAAGGAAAGCAGAAGCGCTGTGGGTGTCCCCCAGGCTGGTGTAAATCAGTGTAGCATCAGCAGAGTCTGAGTCACCCTTGCCTTCACTCAGCTGTGCCAGCTTCTAATTTCATGCAATTGGGGGTTTCTCCGTGGAGAATGGCATTGCAGTGAGAATATGCAGCACAAGTGCAGTGTACAATTACCAGCTCAGACTGGGGAGGGACTGCCCAGAGGAGGAGGATGGGCAGGGATGGTGCTGGCCCACGGCTCAGAGCCAATGGACAGTGAGGTTTGTGACCAGCATCACCTGCAGTGGAACTGTGTGGTTCCATACCTGGCCCCCAGCCGTCAGCCCCGACTTGGAGCAGATGTAGGAGGCTCGAGGATGCTTGCTGAACTCAGGGGAACCTCTCAGGTCAGAGTTCAGCCCTCCTCAGTTGAGCTCCTATGAAATCTGTCTCTGGAAATGTCCCATGAGGGCTCAGAGAAAGCTGGAATCGGGTGCAGCATGGAATGAGCCCTTCAGAGGGGATGTGGCCAGTGGTGGCACAGAGACACCCTGAAAGAGAGCGGGTCCAGCTCCAGAAAACAAAGTTAGGCTGAAATCATCAAAACCCCTCAAGGACTTCGGAACTCCTTCCTTATTCAAACACACATTTCTGAATTGATTGTTCCCCTGCATAGGAGCTCTCTGTGTCCCAGTGAGCACGGGGAGCCATCAGTGGCACTTTGGGATCAAAGGCACAGTCGGGCCATGAGCAAACGCCCTTGGCCAGCCCAGCCCAGCCACGCACAGACACTGCTGCTCTGTGCCTGCTCCAGCACAGACACTGCTCTGTGCCTGCTCCAGCAGAGCCAGCACTGCTCTGTGCCTGCTCCCAGCTCTGCTCTGTGCCTGCTCCCAGCACTGCTCTGTGCCTGCTCCAGCAGAGCCAGCACTGCTCTGTGCCTGCTCCCAGCTCTGCTCTGTGCCTGCTCCCAGCACTGCTCTGTGCCTGCTCCAGCACTGCCAGCACTGCTCTGTGCCTGCTCCCAGCTCTGCTCTGTGCCTGCTCCCAGCACTGCTCTGTGCCTGCTCCAGCACTGCCAGCACTGCTCTGTGCCTGCTGCCAGCTCTGCTCTGTGCCTGCTCCCTGCTCTGCTCTGTGCCTGCTCCCAGCTCTGCTCTGTGCCTGCTCCCAGCTCTGAGTGCTCCAGGTTGGCTCCAAAGCCAACAGAAATAAACACCTCTGGCTGTCACCTACTTGGCAGAACACCCAGGGTCTCAAAGCTGCATGTGCCAGCATCTCCAGACTCAGCTCCCAGCTGGAGAAGCCGAGGCACGGAGTGGCTGAGGGACTTCCAGTGCCGGTGCTGGAAGCTCGGCCAGGAGCCCTCACCCGAGGAGCATCCCACCAGGCACGGAGCCCAGAACCAGCCCCGGGGCCTCCCTTGGGAACGTGGGGCTCACTGCTGGTCCCCGTGTGCTCCCAGCTGCAGGGGATGCAGGGAGGCAGGAGGCTCAGCAAGGCTGGATGAGCTGCCTGTGCCGCTCTCAAGGGAGTTTGAAAACTCGAGAAGTGTTCAGTGCTTATTTTGTGTTTATTTAGGAGATGCTGAGGACAGCAGGAGGTCAGCACAGGTACATTACACCCACCAGTGAGGGGGGATGGTCTGATACTATCAGAGAAGGTAAAGGCAGAAAAGCCAAGCAGGCAAAAGACAGGTGGTGACAGATCCAAGGCTGTCTGTGCAATGTAATTCCTGTCCCCCGGTGCGTTTCCATTCTGATATGGTCTTTAACTGCATGATTAAAAATATTGATACTCTTCTTGGACAAGATAAAAATCTGTAGTGCGGAGGTATTGAATAACTGAAGACACAAATCCTCATCTTTGGTAGACAAGCGAGGCAGATGCTGTGAGCGTTTTCTTTAGCTGAATGCAGGCTCCAGGTTTCCAAGACGGGAGGCAAAACACAATCCCTCATGACAGGTCGGTGATATTTCATCAGAGACAGGAGTTAGGGGCCATGGCAGACAGGCAGTGCTGATGATTTGTTGAGAAGATGTTGTGTGCAGTCCTCAAACCCTCCTGGGCACTCAAATGAAAACTCCACGCTGGAGCAAACCAGCAGAGCTGAGGTGGAAGTCAAAAAAAGTGGGCATGGGCACCTTCCCCGTGCCTGGGAGGGCAGATTTTGAGCCGCTGGAGCAGTGGATTAAAGGACTACAGAAATCATTTATAATTCCACAAAGACCTCCCAGGGACAGAGATTCTAAGGAGTGAAGTTGTTGCAGAAGGAAGATGAGTGGTGCAGGGATTCTGTTCTCAAAGCGTTTCCAAGAATTGAATCCTCACAGGAAAGGAGCAACAAGAGGTGGGGGAAGAATTTGGGCCAGTGACAGCCAAAGGAGCCAAAGAAAGCACGTTTTGGCAAGAGGGGTGACTAACCATTGGAACAAACTTCCCGGGATGAGAACAGATTTCTTTCTCTCTTGAGGCTTTCTTATCAATGAGAGCTCTTCTCTGGAAAACAGACTTGAGCCAAAGACAAATTACCGGGGCCATTATCACCCTGAGTGGGTGCAATCCCTTGGTCTGTGAGAGGGAGGGCTCAGGAGCCTGAATCCCCCGAGCTTTGTTGTGGGGAGGGCCCGGCCCCCACCCGGCTCTGGGTCCTGTCAGCTGCGTGCTGAGCTCAGCACATCCCTCTGCCCTGCAGGTCCTGGCAGGGGCAGGCGAGGCCTCCAGACCTTTACCCTCTTCCACCCAGGGGTGGTTTTGCTCCAGATGACCTTACACTGACTCACATCCAGCCTCTGTCCATCCTTCATTCCTGCAATCCCAATGTCCACCCTAGCTTGTAGCCTCGAACTCGACCTCGTTTCCTCCAGAACAGCTGCGAGTAATTCAGCACGAGCCCACCCAGGCAAGGGAGCTGCACCCACCCGAGCAGAGCTTGCTCACCCAGCCCTGTCCTCCCTGGGCCCACACCAGCTCCTCACGGGGGCTGGGCCAGAGAAGCCTTCATGCCCTTCCCCTGGCTGCCATCCCTTCCTCGTGGTTTGAAATGGGTGTAGCAATCTTGGGTGCCCAGGGACAGGACCAGGGAGCGCTGGAGCTGTGCCAGGGCAGGCTCAGGCTGAGATCAGGGAAAGGTTCTTCCCCCAGAGGGTGCTGGGCACTGCCGAGGCTCCCCAGGGAATGGGCACAGCCCCGAGGCTGCCAGAGCTCCAGGAGCCTTTGGGCACTGCCCCAGGGATGGACAGGGTGGGGTTGTTGGGGGTCTGGGCAGGGACAGGAGCTGGATCCATGATCCTGTGGGTCCCATTCAAATCAGGGCATTCCCCGAGTCTGTGATCTTCTGTTCACCATGGCAGTCACTGCCTCATTTGGTGATTCCCAGCCTGCAGAGAATCCCAGAATCCCAGGATATGCTGAGTTAAAAGGGACCCTCCGACCCTCTCCTGCAGCAGAACCTTCCTGCTGTGGAGCAGAAAGGCCAATACTGAGGGTGCCAGGGGAAATGTTCTAGCAGCTTAATTCCTCCTTGGCCACTGGGACCCTGCAGCCCATCCACAGCTGAGCAAACACTTCCAGCATGGAAAGAGCCACTGCAGCCTTTGCCCTATTGCTCATCCCTGACTGCTCTGCAAACAGAGCTGAGACTCTGCAGGGCAAAGGCAGCCCAGGCTGGGACCTGAGCACCAGCACTGTCCCTGGCCAGGCCCCAGACAAATCACAATTTCTTTCTGAAGGGGCTCCTCACAGTCAGCTCCTGGCACAGTTTTGTGTTTTCTTCAGCAGCACAAGGCTGAGAGCAGCTCCATGTGGGGGAAAAAGACTTATTGAAATAACAAACACTCGAGGAGAGCTGTGATTAGCTGGATTTTACAGACACTTAGGACAAAAGATGAGCTTTATTACTTCTGGCTTTTTCAGCTGCCTCTGGTCTATTCAAACTTCATGACACTTAAAATTAGATTGAACACTGAACTTCTCTAAAGTGGGAAACTGAAGTCAACAGAGAGCAGGGAAGAGAGGCCAACAACTTATACCTACATTGATTAGATGATAAAAAATGTGATTTTTCTTTAAAGGTTCTGTTGATTTAAGTGTCTGAAATTCACTGATGTGCAATAGAGTTTTTAATAGTACACGTGTTCCTGGTAAATCTTCATAATCAATTTCCTTTATGCTCTTCTCTTGCATTTCCCATCATAATCATCTTTCCCTCTGCAAGTAATTCTGAATTTCAGGCTTGTTTGCAACCCGCTGACCTTCCCCCGCCCACAATATGAAACCTATGAATAATCATTGAAAGCATGTCATAAATAATTGCGTGTGAACTGCAGCCAGTAATTAAATATTAGGATTCTGCTGCCGTTGCTGGGTGAACTCTTGTTTTACAAGGGTAAAAGAAGCCTTCAAGCAAGTCACTAGACCTTTGTATGGCTCAAGTTGTCTTGGATTACAAGAGCATTTCTTACAGCAAAATTCATGTTTGGTTATTTAAACTGAGACCCAAAACAGATTTCCATGGCAGAAATAGTGAGGGCACAAGGAGAAAGTTCAGCACAAAGGTTCAAACCTTGCTTAATAACTTATTATTATTTCATTTCCTTCCGTCCCCTGGGATCTCTGGGAGGGAAGGAACACGCAGTGGCTGTAACTGCAGGTCTGGTTCAGGTGAAGAGCCCGAGGCTGCTGCTCCCTCCCAGTGTTGGGGCAGTGCTGCTTTCGGGGCTGCTGTGCCTGTGGCAGGAGGCACTGCTGGCTCTGCGCTGCTGCCGTGGGCAGGGAAAGCCTGTCCCACCCTCACCAAGCTCAGTCTAACTGGCTCCAGGTGCTTTTTGTAATCCCTGACACAGGTCAGGGCTCTCCTCTGAGCAGTGGAGTTCGTGGTCTCTGCTGTGGCCACGTTTGACTCCCGGGAGTTGCATTTCACAATTCCCTCTCTCCGTTTCAGTGCCCCTCCAGCCCTCGTTCCTGTGGGAGCAGGATGGAGCTCCAGGAGCTCTGTCCCTCCAGTTTCACATGCCAAGCTGCAGCTGAGCTGTTGCCCTGCCTAAAGCTCTGCTCAGGTGCTGCTGAACGTGCAGGGTTCCCAGGGGTCTGTGCCACATCTGTAGCCCTGTTCATGTCTCGGACACCTCGGAGCACCCCAAGTCACACCCAACACCCACAGCTGGGGCACTGGCCCCTCTAGTGATGCAGAAACAAAGATATCCATCTCAGGGCAGATAAACTAAATGACTGCCAAGACAATTATCAGAGAATCGTGGAATGGTTTAGGTTGGAAGGGACCTTCAAGCTCATCTTGTTCCACCCCTGTCGTGGGCAGTGACAGCTTCCTCTAGACCAGGGTGCTCCAAGCTGGCCTTCACTTCTTCTTTTCCTCTGTACCACCCTTATATGACAAGTAACTAAATATTTGCTTTATACTGTATACTTTATATTTTATGTTTTAACACACTGCCTTTGTTGTTCATTATCTGCCCATTTCTGCCCAGTGCCTCAGCTCAGCAGCTCTAGGGAAAACCAATTTATCATCCTGGTTTTGGAACCACCCCAAGACATGATCCATTCGTCTTCTCTCTTTCTCATCATGTTTCCACTGTTTTTCCTTATTCTGTGGCCTCCACATTGGTTTGAAGCCTTTTATGGCTCATAGTTACCCAGGTGAAATATCTCTTTTGCTCTCCCTTTTATGAGATGCATTAGAAGAGACTCGACCAGGCTGTGTAGGTCTCACAATGCAGAGATCCCAGCTCAGCACCAAACATTACACGAGGTACAGGCACAGGGCTGGCACTGCTTCCAGAGGGACAATTCCCACCAAGTCTGATGATTGAAATAGCATCTCTGGTCTGACTGTCAGGGAGCTGATGTTGTGGGCAAGGTGGGCACATGTGGTGAGGATCACTGCAGTGTGGAGCTGTATTAGCACAGAGGCTGAGCTGCTATGTGTCTGTGCCCTCGTGCTGGGGTGGAATGGCAGGAGGGACTTCAGCTCCTTCTGCACTGCTCAGGGCATGTCTAAGCTCATGAATCCTTGCAGGTACAACCTCAGTGTCTCCTCAATGTGGACTCCTGTTTATCCCAACCTAAGTTCTCCTGGGTTTGTGTTTTTCCTGTTCCAACCCCTCCTGCCTTTTCCTGCCATGCCCTCCCACCCTCTGTTTGTAGCCTGTCTGCCACATGAGCCCCACGGCTCTGGGGGTGACCCCAGCCAAGTGAGGCTCCCTGGGCTCTCCTCCAGCCTCTGAGGGCACAAAGTGATGCCAGAGAGGAACTGTGGGTACTTAATTTAGGTTCTTCTTTGTATTTCCCAGCTCTTAGGCAGCTCTCTGTTGGTGATGCTGTAATTTATATTATCTACCTATACACAGAGCTACATGTGCACACATGCACATCTGTAAATACATTTGTATGGTTCAATGCCCAAATTCCAGGTGTCTTGTGTCACCACTCACTTCTCACTGCCTTTTCCCTTCCTCAGCTAAAATCTGCTCTGCTTTTTCCAACTTGGCTTCCTCCTCTCATTTCAGTGTATGCCTCATTCGTCCTCACTTGTGATTTGGGCTTACAAACTCCAGCCTTCATGACTAATATTTAGTGTCAGAAGCAAAGAAAGGTCAGTGAGAGATGAAGGATGATGGGCAGATGCAGTGACCTGTGCTGGTACCAACATGTGCACAGTTTTGCCTTTGAACCCAGGGCTGCCTGGAGAAGTGTCACTGCAGGACGGAGATGGGAGCCCTGCGGCTTCCTAACGTCAGGAGAAGAATCTCTGCTCTTTGATTTCGATCATCATTAATCTTCATAAATCTTCAGGAGGGTTTAGCTTTTGTTTGAATGAATTTTGCAACTTCCAGAGAAAACAGAGGCGGGGGAGTATAATTGAGTGCTTGTTTAGTGCCAAATTCATCTTAAAGCAGGGAATGCAAATTGCATCGCAAATGTTGAATTATATATGATTGAAACTGCTTCAGCCCCTGCAAAGAAAAATAAAAAATAGCCTTTTCATTCACCAGTTAATCATGTACAAAAAAAAAGTGTATGGAACAAAAATGAACTTAATCACAGAAAAAAGGGTCACAGTTCCTGCTTGTCACATGGCTGGGATCCCATCACAACCATGCAGTGCAGAGTTTAAGTGCTTCAAAGAGCTGCATTAAGAAGAGAGTTCATTGATAAATGACCCTTTAAAAATGGGTCAGATTCTGTCCTTAGCAACGAATACTCAAGGTCTGCACAGTGGTCTTGGCCCATCTTGGCTGCTCTCGTGCTTTGCAGGCAGAGCTGGAAGGGTTTCCAGTGCTTGGCTGAAGGTGGTCACGTGCAGGGTAGGAGTGTTGAGAACGCTGAAGGCAGGACCCAGTACTGTCCATTTTTGCTAACAATTGTTAGTCTGGCAGCAATTCAAACTCAGCACCCATGGACTTTTCCAATCCAGCAAGTGCCAGAGATCAAACAAGGAAAATGTAATTTTCTCCTCACTTCTCTACAGCAAGAACAGGGAGCTGAAAATGACTCCTGGACCTTGCTGAACCAACACCACCACAGCTCTTAGGGCCGTGGGCATCCCAGCTCCCCGGGAGCGCTCGATGCACTCCTGTTCCCACAGCTCTGTCACTGAAGGTGTTGCCCTTGTTTTGTTCCTGGCAGAGTGGGCAAGGGGAGGCTGCTGCTCTGCCTCCCGAGGCACTCTGGGCACAAAGGAGGGCGCAGGGTGAGCACATGGGCTCAGCTTGCCCTGGAGCAGCAGTTCCCTCTGATCTCCAGCGAGGGTGGCAGAGGAGGACGCAGATCTCCAGCAGGTGTTGTATGTGCTTTGAAAATCCAGGCACCTTTCTGCAGTCTGCTGGAAGTGTCAGCGTTTGGGGGGAGCCAATGGATAGGGACAGTGCTGGGAGCTGTGCTAGAGCCTGGTGAGGCAGGGAAGAGCTAGGCAGGGACTCCTTCCTCTGCCCAGCCTGGCTCTGAAGAGGGACATGCCTTGTTCTGAGGGAGCCTCCCTTCACACAGACTTCCCTCCCCTTCCACTTGTGCCTGTCCCCAGCGAGGTTTGTGTGATGTGGAGGTGCCTGTCCTGGTTTTACACATCCACTCCTGCCACGAGGTGTCCCAGGGACGGCGTCCCAGGACAGGGAACGGGGAGGGAGCTCATGTTCCACACCTGCTCCTCCAGCAGAGAAGGGAGCATGTGAGAGTTGTTTCTGGCAGGTGCTTTTGTAAATAATTCCACTGCTGGGGATTAAAGAGACCTCCATAATCTGTTCCACTTTTAACTGCCCATATAACATTTTTCTTCATATCGAACTGAATCTCCCTTGCTGCACATTTACTCAGAATTTCTTCTCATCCTATGTCCCATGACAGTGGAGGGATATCTGTCACTGTCCTCATCTAAAATGTCTTGTTTATGGATTGGAGTGCTCCAATCTTGTTTCTTCACAGCCTTCATCCTAAACTACACAAGTCCTGTTCTTTCATCCTCACCTCAGCCTGCAAACCATTTATAATTTTAATAAAATCCCTCTGCGATCTTGTCATCTTCCTCTGCATGTGTTGTCCCATCAAAAGGTGACCCAAACTCCAGCTAAAGCCTTATTGGCACTGAGAAGTGCAGAATAATTGCTTTCTGTGATGAACACATCCCACTTATGTCCCACACCATGTATTTTCTGTTTTTCATCTTGTTTCTTTTCCCTGTCCAGCCTGTGACCACCTCTCGCCCCATGGTCATGTCTCCTTGCTTCTATTTCCTAGGTTTGCTTTTCCTTCCTGTCTTTCCACACCCACATCTCCCAGTGCCACTTTTGCTTCTGGTCAGTGTCGTCCTCCTCATTTCATGCACTGCCTTAAACAGACCAAGATAATTTTGAATTCCAGTCTTGTCTTGCTCATTGCTTGTGACCCCCTCCTCATCTTCTGTCAGCCACAAATTACAGAAATCTAATCTCTATTCCATCACTGGAGTCATTATGGGAATATTGAACAGGACCAGACTCAGGACAGACTCTCAAGCACCTTCTTTGTCTGAAAATGTGCCTTTTCTGCTTCTGGAGCTCTGTATTCATGAGCACCCTTGGCTGTGAGTGCTCGGAGGCCACTCACTCCTCTGGCACCTCAAAGGGACCTGTGCCAAATAGCCTGGAGAGGTCAAATCACACATCACCCCCTCCCTCCCTGGACACTCTTTACCCATGAGATTGATCTGTCACTCTGGTTCCTTTGCCTGCTCCTTTAAAGGGGACATTTCTTTGTCCACTCCTTTGGGAGCTCATTCTTCATAAGAGTCACAAAGATAAAGATGTTCCTGTTCTACCATTTCCTGTAGCTGATACACACAGACCCTCTGACAGTTTCCAGCAACCCCTGAGAGAACAAATTTCTGTGTAAGCAATTCTGTGGCACGAGGGGAAATGGATTTTAAAGCAGAATTTGGAGGGGAATCTCTTATTCTACGGAGAGTGTGGTGGGACACGACAGAAGCAGCCTGGAGGTCATTCTGAAGGCCTTGCCCAGAAGGGTCCATCCTCAAATTACTTTATCTCCTTGGAGCTGCTGCCCATCTCTTCACCCACCACATGCTCTGACCTGTGCCACAGCAGGAGCCCAAGGCCTTGTTCTTGGTTATGTCAGAGAGGGAGAAAGCCATGCCAGACCCATTCTATTCCCAGTTTGGGGAATAGCAGCCACCAATGGATCACCAGGGGTCACAGGTACCCTCCCCTCACCCTCAGCTCCATCTCCTCTCTCTTGGTTCACAGCTCTCCACAGGAGCTCAGGCACAGACTGTGACCATGGAAAGATCTTTGTGAACTGGAAGAGGATGGGAACCACTGGGGTCCCTGGAGCAGGCAGGTGATACACTGCAGGTGCAGAGGGGGAAAAGAAGTGCTGGGATTAAAGGGGAGTTAGCTTAAGACAGAATTTCAATAAACTGAAAATAAAATACATCAGCAGCGTGGGTGGGTCACAGCCAAGGGATAGGTGAGGTTTGACTTCTGAGCGGAGGCATTTAAAAAGAGGAATCTGATTGAAAAGGAAAATAGAAAAAGAAATTAGTGTATTGAGATGCCTTTAATGGCACTTGTGAGCAAGGGATAGAAATCTGTGCTGTCAGATCCTAAACCCTCAGTGCTTCAGCCTCCAGAAATGCTCCTCTGTTCGTTAAGGGAAGGGCTTGGACTATCTGCAAGCACTGAAAATAATTTTTTTAAATAGAAGTCACTGCAATATTCCTGCCCCCGGGAGCAGCAGGAAAGAAGGACAAGTCCCTCAGACTGAGATTAGATCCCAAACACTCAATAGGAATATTCAGAGAAAATATTTTCCCTTGTGCACCAAGGGAGATATTTTGAAGACAATGGCTGCAGATGTGGTTTTTTTCATCCTGTGATCTGCCCCTCGTGGGCCTTTGCAATTTGCCCAGACTTTGCAAGTCTGCATTTCCAATGCCCCTGATGGAACATGTTCTTTATAAAAATTTCACTCTGGTTTTTAACTTGCTCCTAAGCTTTTTGACAGCAATGTGCAAGAATTATTTGAAGGAAATAAGGACATTGCACACCACATAGACTGGGGGGGTAGGGGAGAGGGCAGCAAAATGGGGCATGGCAAGAGAAACCTAATTTAAAATCAGAAATGTGGGATATCTGGGAGAAAGTGTAAGTGAATTGACATATACACAGACTCTGGCCAAAGCCATGTGGTTACAGAAATGCTGCTTTGACAGCTAAGAAAGATTTGCAGGGTTTGGCTCCTGGAATGAAATGAGATGACTGTTCTTTCTGGGATGTCATGCAGATTCCAAGTGAAACAGGGAGCTTTGCCAGCCAAAGAGGGGAAAGCAACCCCTGAGTTTGGGCAAGATGTGCCAGACAATCAGAGAATAGTCTGGGGTTTGAAGAGGCCTTTAAAGGTCACCTGTGCAACTCCTGCAATGAGCAGGGACACCTTCCACTGGATCCCACTGCTCACAGCCCCGTCCAACCTGAGCTCAATATTTCACCCAAAGTCAACAGCCTGGCCAGTAAATCCCTCTGGGAATGACCCAGGACTGTGGGACAGAACTCCTGTGCTCTTTGGTGGAATTGTTTTCTCAAACACTGTGCAAAAACAGCTTTGTGAATAGAGGGATGCCTTAGCTGCAGGAGACACTAAAGAAAAATATTCATGTAGGGCAAATCTCAACAAAAACTTGACCCCAGTTCCTAAAGAAATAGCTCATTAACCTGTGAGAAGACAGGAGGATGTTCAGCTTTAATTTCCCAGCTGCATCCGTGGAGTTTGGGTAGTGTAAAGCAGGAAAACAAGAGCTGAGAGCAGACACTGTCCTGGGAGTGTTTGAAGCATCATTCCTGAATGCTGTGTGGGGAGCAGCACAGGCCATGCAAATCTGGTGGAACAGATTTCTCTCATCTCAAACATGGTCGGGAATAAACCTCTGGAAGCTGCGGAGAAAAAGAAGGCAGAGCAGAAAGCCATGAACTGGAGGGGGCTGGGAGCTGCGCATGCATGAGCTGCACATCCATGAGCAGTGTCACTGCAGGGAGGATTGGAGCTGCCCATCCATGAGCTGCACATGCATGAGCTGCACATCCATGAGCAGTGTCCCTGCAGGGAGGATTGGAGCTGCCCATCCATGAGCAGTGTCCCTGCAGGGAGGATTGGAGCTGCACATCCATGAGCAGTGTCCCTGCAGGGAGCATTGGAGCTGCACATCCATGAGCAGTGTCACTGCAGGGACACTGGGAGCTGCACATCCATGAGCAGTGTCACTGCAGGGACACTGGGAGCTGCCCATCCATGAGCAGTGTCACTGCAGGGAGGATTGAAGCTGCACATCCATGAGCAGTGTCACTGCAGGGACACTGGGAGCTGCACATCCATGAGCAGTGTCCCTGCAGGGAGGATTGGAGCTGCCCATCCATGAGCAGTGTCACTGGAGGAGGTTTGGAGCTGCACATCCATGAGCTGCACATCCATGAGCAGTGTCACTGGAGGAGGTTTGGAGCTGCACATCCATGAGCAGTGTCACTGCAGGGACACTGGGAGCTGCCCATCCATGAGCAGTGTCACTGGAGGAGGTTTGGAGCTGATATCAGCCCAGATCAGAGCTCTCTGTGGCTGACAGCAGCGTGTTCAGGTGCCAAGGATTGGCAGTGTCAGTGCTGCAGCCCTGAGGGATTCTACAGAACCTGTGAGATTGAGAGGAATCTGCTGCAGAGGCCACAGATGGACACAGGGAGGGAGGGAGGAGAGGATGTGTGTGAAATGTGTCAGTAGTTCCTGCCTTGGAGACAAAAGGCAGTGATGTTGGGTCAGATGTGGTGACCTGTGGGACTGTCCGTGGTGCCCTGCATTATTAGAGACTCTAATATTAAGTTACCCTGTAGGAAACCATAAAGCTTTATGTGGCACATATGGGCTTCCAGAAGTGGTCATTTTTTACATCAGTGCACAGTTAATTAATAGGACTTTGCAAGATTTTGAAGAGTTGGTGAGTGCCAGAACTCTTCAGTCAAATGATTTGAAGCAAAGTGGAGCTAAGGGAGTTAAAAAAAACTCAGATATTTAATTTTATATGTGTATAAAACCATTACAGGCACTGAGAAAGATCTGGATCTCACTCTGCTGAACTTAACCAGACTGCCTTTAAGGCATTGGGTGTTGTTAGCTGAAATTTTGCTCAGAAAGATGAGAATTAGACTGCCTTGCTTATCCAAATCTGGGCTGGGAAGCTGAGCTGATCGTGATGCACAGATAGAGAAATAAAAGTACATGTACAAAATCGAATTATGTTTGAGGAGCTCAGTTACTTCAGACTCTGTGGCTGGTGACCCCTGAATGCTGCTTCAGTGGCAGATAAACTGCAACAGGAGAAGAGTTTTGTGAAAGGAGAAGATGCAAAGGGTTTAGTGCTGAGGCTGGGCTAGGGAAGGACCAAGAGGATGTGTCAGCAGCGAGTGCCCCAGAGTCCGGTCTGGTATCTGCCCATGAGCCTTTTAAGGACAAATCCTGTTCCAGGTGTGGGCTGCTGAGGAGCCCACACAGCACTGGGCTCAGCACTGGGCTCAGCACTGGGCTCAGCACTGGGCTCAGCTCTTGGGGCATCTCAGGGGCTGCACTTAAAGGATTTTCGATTTTCGCTGCTCTGCCCTGAGCCATTGGGAGCACCAGGGACACTGCACCAGGAGCTGCAGCACACAGCACTTCCTTTCCTCTAAAGGCTGGAAAATCAGCCCCGTGGCAATTCCTGATCAGGAACCTGAATGTGTAACCCTCGTGGGGGGAGACTGCTAATAGCACAAATACTGCTTGGCTTCAGTTGTTCCTTAGTTCTCCCAATTTCCCCATAGACACATCTCCATTTGCCTTTGCAGGCCTCTGCACATGACCAAGCCTCCTTTTCCTGTGCTTCTGGCATCTGTAGAATGCTCCTTTCCTCAGACTTACATCCTTCTGCTTTCTCCTTTCCTCAGACTTACATCCTTCTGCTTTCCCCTTACCTCAGACTTATACCCAGGACTTGGAATTCTGATTTCCTTTCCGTGTGACAAACCCAGCTGGTGTGGCACTGACGATATGGGTCAGTGGTGGCCCTGGCAGTGCAAGGGGAATGGTTGAACTTGGTGATCTTAAAGGGCTTCTCCAACCTCAATGGTTCAATGATTCTATATGCAGGTCAAATATTAAGAGTTGAAGCCACAGAAAGACAAGGGAACAAACCTCTTGCTCACCATCATCTTTCAGGTGAACTTGTCCAAGCCCTGCCCAGCAATGGGGACCTCTCTGCATGAGGAATGTGACAGGGTCAGAGATGAGAAAGAAGATCACAAGGTGATGTGATTGAGCAGACCCAGGCAGAGTTAGACCACAAAAGGAGCTGTCCTGGTTCTGAGTTTGTTTTGCTCTGCCTCAGCAGACAATTTTTGTGTCTTTACCATTGCCCACGACATTTTAAAGTCTAATTTAGGTGGAACTCACAGTCTTATAGATCTTCTCTAAGTACTTGAAGATCACCTCTGGCCCTTGAGACCTCAGTTGTCCTTACTGCTCCCTGCTAGATATGATCTCATCTTGACATACAAGGAGCTGATATCCAGAGGCCAGCAGTTATCCCACAGGATGGGATGCTGATTGTTCAGTGTTCAGATCCTGGTGATCACAAACCCCATTCACCCTGTCTGGTATAAGTGCCCAGCTTTGGGTCAGTCCCAGCCAGAGTCTCAGCCCTGTCTCTGTTCCAGCAGAAGTCAGGGACTGAAGCTCCCCAACACACCAATATCATGGTGTCCCCAGATTTCAGCAAGGAATGAATGTGATCTTTTCCTCTGCCAAAACTTGTAGCTCATTGTGTGATCTGTGTTTCAGACTCCCAGTATTTCAGAATAACCTGTACCCACTTTGGGACTTCATGGATCTTCGAAATTCTAAGCCTTCTTCCTGCTCTGATGGGCTAAACTTACTCAGAATAGATGCAGAGCTGTTTGCAGCCAGGCCATGCACTGAGCCTGACGGTCTGACTTTCATCCTCCTTTCATCAGAGCACTGTTTATAGCTCACTTGGTGGTTAGTCTGTCTGAGTCAGTCCAGCAGGATGGGGCATTCCAGAGGCATCTTCAGAAAACAAAGGCTGAAGCCTTGTCAGAAAGGATGTGTCCATGTAGGAGAGTAATGATATCTAGGGAGACTTCACCCCAAGTCATCACGAGGGTTTTCATGATGAATTCTGTTCTCCTTAAGGGAAATGGAGACATGATACAACTTGTCATGGTATCTGGGTGTCATGTGCAAATCTGTGCTAAACAGCAGGGCAGGGCAGAGGGATGGTTTGAGTCCTTGCAGCGAGGAGGTTCCCTCCTGCATGGATCAGGACTAAGGAGAAGGGAATATTCAGTGACTGTCACTGTGTTTATTTGTACCTCCTCGGGACCTGCAAAGCCCCGTGGGGAGGCACCATCAAATACAGACAGAAGGTTGCTCACAACGTGCAAGGGAGGAGAGAAAGGTCAGGACTGGGGGTACAGAGACTCAGGCAGCACATTTTTACTGCCTGCTCGAGACACGCAGCACATTATTGGGCTGAACTTCCCAGAATTGCTTTAACACCTCAGACTTTGCATTCCTGAGGTGTTCTCAGCAAATCCCAGCACCCCAGGGGTGGCTGGGAAGGATCACTAGGAAAAGATCATTTGCAGTGTGGGATTCCATGACGTGTGTGTCATGTTTGCGAAGGCAAGGAGGTCCCCAAGGACTGTCAGCAGTGAGTGGTGGTGTCCCCTTCCCGTGGGTTAGCCCTGGGGCAGCCCTCGCAGCAGCCGTGGCTTGGAGCATGGAGCCTGCACTAAGATCAGGTGGAAGGGAAGGAAACTTCCTCCTGCAGGGAGAGCAGCATCCCAAAGGAGGTTTCTGGGCACTACAAAATCCAGGTGACACTCCAAGTCCTGGACAAGGCCAGTGTGGGGTCTCTGGGAGGGCTGTGCTCCAGCAGGGTGGGGAAGGAGCAGAGGGGGCTCAGGGGGGCTCAGGGGGGCTGCTCTGCAGGGGTTTCAGCAGCAAATGGGCTGTGACATCTGAGCTGTGGGAAAGAGCTTGTTCCTTGTGTGATCCTGAGCGTTTGGCTATGAAATCATGGCATGAAAACACAGTTTAAACAAGGTTTAGCAGGGCCACCTGCATTAACCACCTGGGCCCATTCATGCATAACTATTGGTTTATGGATATTTGGGAAACATTAGGACTATTTCTTCAAGACTCCTGTTCCCATCATTTTTCACTCCAGGACAACTGTTTGTAATAATTTGTTTCTGTCAGCTCTGCACAAGTTCAGATGTTCTGCATCAGACAGATGTCTGTTAGCAAGTACCAACATTTGCTTTGGTGTTTGATTCAATCTGACCCGGGCTGTGAGGGCTGTCCTGTGCTGGCCATCCCTGCCAGCTGAACACCGAGGGTTGGTCTCGTGCCCACTCCCATCTCTCACACCAGCACAGGGTGCCAGCACTCCTTGCAGCCTCCTCTCCCAGCCATTTCCATGGCCTGGGTACCTGCTGGAAAACCACACAAAGGCCAGGCTGGGGGGGATTGGGGCAGCCTGGGCTGGTGGAAGGAGCTGGAGAGGCTTTGAGATCCCTTCCAACCCAAATCTTCTGTGTTTCTGTAAAGACAACCATCCACCTTTGCAGGCAAAGCAAGGCTAACCTAGAAGGGTAATAAACCATTCCTGTTGCTTTCTTTGCAGTTTTGGGTGGTTATTCTCCTGTTAGCTGCAAATATTGTAAAAGCAAACACCAAATGTTTTGGAGTCAAGAGCTTGTCATGGAAATAAAGTTCATCACTCCATAGAATTTTGTGTGATCACAGAATTGTGCAGTCACCCAGGCTGGAAAAGACCTCTAAGAGCACTGAGTCCATCCTGTGCCTGATCCCCACTTGTCACCAGCCCAGAGCTCAGAGTGTCACCTCCAGCCCTTCCTGGGACACCTCCAGGGATGGGCACTCCAAACCTCCCTGGGCAGCTCCTGCCAAGGCCTAATCTCCCTTTCCATGAGGAAATTCCTGCTGCTGCCCACCCTGCCCTCCCCTGGCCCAGCCTGAGGCTGTTCCCTCTCCTCCTGTCCCTGTTCCCTGCCAGCAGAGCCTGACCCCCCCCGGCTGCCCCCTCCTGTCAGGGACTTGTGCAGAGCCACAAGGTCCCCCCGGAGCCTCCTTTGCTCCAGGCTGAGCTCCTTTCCCAGCTCCCTCAGGAATTCTCCAGCCCCTTCCCAGCTCCCTCAGGAATTCTCCAGCCCCTTCCCAGCTCCCTCAGGAATTCTCCAGCCCTTCCCAGCTCCCTCAGCCACTCTTCATAGGACTTACTGTCTAGGCCCTTCTCCAGCTTCATTGCTCTTCTCTGGATTCCCTGGCCCCTCAAATCAGGAGTGCAAGAAGATTCATGCCCAATTCGTGTATGACCTGCAGGGGAGGAGGTGTCTCCCAAAGCCCCAGGTGGAACTGGTGTGGTTCCTCCCACGACACCCAAACCCCGAGTGTTGGTTGAGGAAGGCAGAGTGACAGACTCCAGGCTGGTGCTCTCCAGGTGTTTTATTCACTGTTCCAGCCCACACGGAATCACCTGCACAGGCTGCACCCCAGGCATGGCTGCACTTCCTTGAGAAGGAAATGATCTCCTTGGAGGAGAGTCAGCCCTGCCTGGTGAGCAAAGTGCACTTTGAGGCACCTGTATGAGAAGGACTGAGGGTCTGCTAGCAGGGGAGGAGACAGGTTTGGCTCTCACTCCTGCACTTCAGGAGTAACTCTGGTAAATGGCACTGAGATAAGGGTGAGCAGAAACAGATGTGTAGCACAGCTACAAACAGGATGTGAAAATAAACTCATTACTCCATCTGCCCACCATAAACAGCGTGAAATTAGCAGCGAGTGAGGAATAAAACTCCAGACAAATGGCTTTTTAAAGGGAGCAGAGGGAGCTGGAAGGGCTGCTATTAGAAAAGCAGAGGCACAGAAAGCCCAGGCCACACACAGCTCAGTGCGTATCCCAATTCCCTGGTCAGTCAAGGAGGAGGAAAATCCTGAGGCACAAAGCCTGGAAGGAGCTGTTTTTGAAGGCACCAGAAAGGCCACTCCATCTTTGGGAGAGAAGTCCTGATATTGCTCCTGTCCCTGCCTGTTAGGAGGCACCATCAATTTTATAAGTCAGGGAGATTTATTTTTTTCCCTAAGAGGTGCTGTCTTAATGTTGCATAAAATTACTCTCTCAGGGGCAGTGTGAGGAGAAAAACGTGGTGTTATGTTGTCTCAGCTGCAAAGACATCGCTAACAATAAAAGCCCCTGAATGATTTGGTTTTTAAGTGACACAATTACAGAACAGGTCATTCGTGACACTCCAAGTGGCTTCAAGCACCTCTGTCATAAAGTCTGAATGGGGGAGTTTTATGCTGTGGGTTTGGGCTGTAAATACTCGCCCCTGGCCTTTGTTCTATGAAGCAAGGCTCAGTTTGAGGATATATTTACTTAAAATTTTGCAGGAAAATTTCTCAAATGGTCAATCTGCTTGATTTATTTAAAGCGAGGTCCCAGAGTGTTTTACAGCTTTTACAGGCTGGTTGTGTTTATAACCATCCTGGGGAGTATCTTCTGCAATTCATGTAGCGGAGAAGGGAAAGGAAGGTCATAATTTCGATTTTAACCTACTTTTCTGCAGCTGACAGGACACTGACAAAGTCATCTCCTCTAGAATACAACCTGCTGGGCTTTATCCTCATTCAGAGGAGATCCTTTGGTGAAAGCCAGAGTAAAAAAAGCCAAGTACTTTTTTTCTTTATTCCTATGGATTCTGCTCCGAGATGTTCTCTAGCTCATTTTATGGATCTCAGTGAAATTGCAAATTGCCCAAATGATATTTCAAGGAAGCTGGTTCCCTGCCTTCGAAGTTCTTCAGTATATGACAGCCCAAGGCAGAGTTTCCTACATGTTGGAAATAATTTCTCTCTCCACGTTTGGCAGATCCAAACAAGCCTTGAGTGCTAAATAAACCAGGTCTATGAATAAATCAGGGGAAGGAGAACTCAAATTTCAGATGGTGTGAGATTTGAAATACCTGAAAACTTGACATTGGCCATGAGGCACTTTGAAATAGTCTGCAGTTAGATGAAAGGTTTTTCATTTGAGATTCCATTGGGATATTTCAGGAGGAAACCTCCTGGTGGGTTCACCCCAAGTTTGTAATAAACATAATTGAAGTATCTGAACTCCAGCTGCTACTTTCTACTCTAATCAAGAGCAGCAGAGACAGCTCCTTCTTAGCAAGCACATTGTGACTGCTGAGGGAACAGAAATGGATATTCTGGGCTCGAGTGCTGAGCTGGGAGGTGCAGAAATTAAGGAGAAGTAGCAGCTGAAAGGCAGAAAAGGGGACTCTATGAAGAGATCAGTCGAGTGCTGGAGAAAGCAGGGATTTCATGAAGCCCTCAGAGATGGAGATCAGGGGCTCACTTTTCTCTCAGGAAGCAGGATTTTCTAATATTGTCCAAGTCGGGTCTCACCAGAAGCAGACACTGGAGGGAGTCAAAAAGCAGACAGTCTTTTCTATCCTCACCCTTCTGGTTCCTATCCGAGGGGAAGACAAGTTGTGTTAGAGACAGAGAGTTCCTTTGGGAAGTATTTGAGAAGTTCTCCTTCAAGGTCACGACAGCAGTTTCTGTTTTTATAGTACAGCAGGACCCAAAATTACTGTAGGGGCACTGGAACCAATTCTCCCCTTCCATAAAAAAGGTTTGCCTCTTCCTCACTCTCCCAAGCCGTGCTGCAGTCGTGCCTGACCTGTGTCAAACACTCCAGAGCATCACAGCAGCTGGAAGGGGTGAGATTGTCCCGGCCCTGTCCCCTCTCTGCCCCCTGGGTGCCCCACAGCCACGTCCTGCTGAGCTTGGCTGCCCTGTGGAGCAGCGATGCAGCCACGAGCCCTGGGCTGAGCACAGCCCAGAGCCAGCCTGGATGTGCCCAGCCTGCTTTAGTGAGCAAGAGCAACAAATAACACAGGACTGCTCTGCTCCAGGCACTGGGGCACAGCACCACCGAGCCCTGGTGAGCTAATTTATTGGTGTACAGGTAGCAATAACATCTTCCTCCCATGCTTTGGGCTCTCCTCTTCAAATGAGCTGCAGAGCATTTTGTGTTGGTAAAGAACTCTGAAGAGAATTTACAAAAGGCTGGAAAAAGCCAAGACAGAAACAGGGGGAGTCCTGAGGAGATGGTGACAGTGAACAAGGGCCAACTCCTGGGACACATGTGGGCTGACTGCGTGTCAGAACACCCACACAGAGCCATTTATAGCTCCAGGAAGGTGCAGGCACAGTTAAATCATGTTCAAGGAGCAGAGGCCAGGGTCTCCACAGCATTGGGCTACTGTTAACTTTGGAGGGCAGAAATGAGGTAGAGAGTTGGGGAAGAAAGGGTTTGAAAATATTTTTGTGCTCCAAGAAGGCAAAATCAATCACCAGGAGCTGGTCAAGTTTCTGTCACTTCTAATCCTGCTGCCAGGCTGAGCCTGTCACAGAACCATGGATTGGTTTGGGTTGGAAGGGACCTCAAAGGTCATCTGGTTCTACCCTCCTGCCATGGGCAGGGACACTTCCACTGTCCCAGGCTGCTCAGAGCTCCATCCAGCCTGGCCTTGAACAGGAACTGAGCATCCACAGCTTCTCTGGGCAGCCCAGGAGAAGGAGACTGTGAGCGACACAATCCCTTTGGGCAGCCCAGGAGGACAGGGTCCCTTTGGGCAGCCCAGGAGAAGGACAGGATCCCTTTGGGCAGCCCGAGAGGAGGACAGGATCCCTTTGGGCAGCCCAGGAGGACAGGGTCCCTTTGGGCAGCCCAGGAGAAGGACAGGATCCCTTTGGGCAGCCCGAGAGGAGGACAGGATCCCTTTGGGTAGCCCAGGAGAGGACAGGGTCCCTTTGGGCAGCCCAGGAGAAGGACAGGATCCCTTTGGGTAGCCCAGGAGAGGGACAGGGTCCCTTTGGGCAGCCCAGGAGAAGGACAGGATCCCTTTGGGCAGCCCAGGAGAGGGACAGGATCCCTTTGGGCAGCCCAGGAGGAGGGGACTGTGGGAGACACGATCCCTCTCCCCCCGGGCTCGCTCCCTGACAGCCTCTCGGCTTTCCTTGCAGAAGGCATGGCGGAGGCTGTGGGCTCGAGCAGGGACTGCCTGCAGGCGGGCGAGTCGTGCACCACGGACCCGGTGTGCAGCGCCAAGTTCCGCACCCTGCGGCAGTGCATCGCGGGCAATGGTGCCAGCAAGCTGGGCCCGGGCGCCAAGAGCCAGTGCCGCAGCACGGTGAGCGCCCTGCTCTCCAGCCAGCTCTACGGCTGCAAGTGCAAGCGCGGCATGAAGAAGGAGAAGCACTGCCTGAGCGTCTACTGGAGCATCCACCACACGCTGATGGAAGGTCAGTGGGACGGGGCACTCCTTTCTGCCCTTCTGCCTCTAAGGGAATTGCTCAGGGGCATTGCTGCAGAGCTCCCCAGCTCCGGAGCTGCTGCAGAATAACCCCGTGTTATCCTGGTCCTGCTCAAGACATTCTGATAGTGATGCCAAAATGACTTTTTGCTTTTTCTTTTATACCCCTCTTACACACTCTTTTATAGTTTTATGTATTCTTAGTGCTTTTAACCTACATACTTGTAACTTTCCAAGTCTAATAACTTAACTGAGACCCACTGTTCCATTAAACCAAGAGACCAAACAGTCTAAAAACCCCAAAGTCCTCTCCAAAAAATATTTTTGTAAACTAAGCCCATCCAAGAAAAAAGTTCCTCAAAACAAAAACTTCACTCAAACCTCTCATTAAAAAATCTTTAATAAATATGTTAATTTTGCAAAGCCTATAGGTGTGTATATTTCAGTGTAACAGTGTACATACATTTTCAAGACATTCCACCTAAACAAAGTACTGTACCCCAAAATCCCTAAAAATAAATACAGAAGTAAAAACCCCCTTTCCCCATAAACCATGGTTTAGTTTTAATTTTAAAACCAAAAAAAGGCAACAATAGGAGCCAAGGGAACAGCATGAAGCTGTGTTGGAGGGGGTTAAGTTGGATCTCAGGGAAAGGATCTTCCCCCAGAGGGTGCTGGGCACTGCCCAGGCTGCCCAGGGAATGGGCACAGCCCCGAGGCTGCCAGAGCTCCAGGAGCATTTGGGGAACACTGTCAGGCACAGAGTGGGATTGCTGGGGTGTCTGTGTAGGGCCTGGAGTTGGACTTGAGGGTTCCTGTGAGCCCCTTCCAACTTAGGAGCTTCAATGATCCTATTGATCCCCATGGTATTGACCTTTTGGGGAAAGCACTCCTGAAAACCTGAGATGCCTCTTTTGTTTTTTGAAACCTGTCTCTTTTATGACATTCCTGATATACATTGAGATCTTTTGCTGGAGAAATGCACAGCATATTTTGCATCTGTGTATGTTAACCAAGACCATGAACACCATAGATTTTATAGAAACACTACATAAAGCACAGGCATTGAGGAAAAACAGCATGAACGTCAAAAAATCACTACCTTAGAATGTCTCAAATGCGCCAGTGTCTTTGGGTTAGTGAAGATTTGGGGCTGGTGACATCGAGTTGGAACTTAAAGTGTTCCCAGAGCCAGTATTCAATAAGTTTGGATTTTGACGTTTTTTAAGAGTCACCATAAAATTGCACCTCAGTGGCCATAACTCTTCCTTGTCAGGCTGGTGAGTATTTTATGCACCATGAAAATTAAAATGGGGAATAAAACAGACCCTTCCAGCCATGGGCTGTGAAATAGATTAATAAAACACTGCTGGCTGAAACCTGAAAGGAAAAGTGCAGGGGTGAGAGCACAGGCCAAAAGGCCAAGAGAAACAAAGGGGATGGAGACTACGCAGGCTTGCCAGGATGGGAGCTGCTTGATCAGGTTCTGGGAAGCTTTCAGGTGCCAGGGCCTGCAGGGAGCAGTGCATGGTGCTGTGAAGGGGCTGGGGAAATACAAGGGCTCAGCACCCTCCAGTATCTGGTGTTTCCCAGAATTTGGTGCCAGATTTGTTTCTGCTGGAGTGGAGCCTGGGGAAGAGGTGGCAATGCAGCTTCTCCTGTCACCTCAGTGGGCAGCATCACAGCTCCTTCCCACTGACCTTCCTGGCTCACACTTTGGTCATCTGTGCAGGACAGTGCTGTCGTGAGGATTTACAGCTCTGACGCAGAGGGTGGGTTTATGTTGGAAGGCATAAACCAAAGTTCCAAACCACTGCCATGGGCAGGGACACCTTCCACTGGAAGGAAGAGGAGAGGGAGGCTGGCAGAGAGTGCTGGGAGCAGGCAGGGGCCAGCTGTGCCTCTCCAGATGCAGAATTTGGTGCTGGATGGACTCCCTGCCCAGTGGCTTGGGACTTCCACCTTGGGAATGACTGGGCAAGGGCTGTTCTTGGAGGCTGACAGCAGCTTCACCTTGGCACTTCCACCTTGGGAATGACTGGGCAAGGGCTGTTCTTGGAGCCTGACAGCAGCTCTACTCCACTTGCTGCTGTCATGTCCTGAGATCGCACTTTTGCAAACAACTGACTTCATTTGCAATGTAGATGCACACACCAAACTTTTGATTTCCTTGCCTTAATTTCCCCAGGGGGATATATTTCGTAGCAGTCGTGTTTCAGAGTCCTTACACATGGTTAATTGACTGAGAAGGGAAGCCAATCCACACGGTCCATGTAGAGCTTTGTTTCTCAGTCACACATACCCAGGAGGCTGCAAAAAGCTTCCTTGAAGCCCTCTTGTAAAAACAATTGTGGAAGCGGTGCTCAGGGAATTTACAAAGCACACTAGTTACTCAGCTTCTCTTGAGCACACCCGTGTTTAGCCACCTCCCCACTTAGAGGCACAATAACATGATGACAACCCGATAACAATTCTCTGATAAGGTGCTTTATCATCAGGACATAAAATTGCTATGCCGGAAAATACAAATGGGCCGCTCCCAGTCAGTAACAATGGGAGATATTTCAGGGAAGGTGTGAGGCTGCCCTGGAGTGCACCTGTGGTAATTGCACAGAGCTGTGGACACTGGGAGCCATTTCCTCCTGCCCGCGGCTGGAGGTCAGCCTATGCCCGGAGCATGAGGCTGGATAGTACTTTTATCCCAGCCACTACATGTTCTGCTGCTGTCCACATCCATCTAAATGTCTAATAAAAACCAACAGCAGGTACTGAGCTGTTTGCTCCAATAATATTCCATGGTGTCCATCAGGACGATGCACGACAGACCAGTGCACAGATGAAAGGGAAGCACCAGTTGAATAAAATCAGCTTCCCAGAGACTTAAAAATGAAGAGAGGAAGTTTCTGCAGGAGCTGTGGGTCCTTACTCTATGCCAAGTAAGAAAAGGCTGTTGGCAAGGAGAAAGGGAGAGGTGACAGTAAATATGGAGTGCATTGTCACACACAACCCCGTGCACAGCCCTGTCTGTGTCCTGAAGAGAGGTGAGGAGTTTTGGCCCAGGAAGGGACTTAGAGGAGCCAGCAGTAAGGGTGATGGCAGCCCTGTGTGTGTAGGGAGCTGGTGGCTTGAGCTCTGCCCATGAGCAGGAGCCTGTGCTGCAGCCTGGGCTCCTCCTGGCAGTCGCTGTGGAGTACCCCAGGGCCTGGCCTAGAGAGCTGCAGCTCAGCAGGTCCCTGACAGGCCCCACTCCAACACCGAGAAATGTTTTTAAAAGCCAGTTCCATTCTATTCCCAAGGGTGTGTCCACACACCTGTTCCATGACTCTGAGTATCCATTTCCTTGTGGCCTTTACATCGCAGCCCCCTTGGACCCACCAAAGCATCCTTCACTGCAGATGTTGAACCTCGTGCACCTCAGCCTCCCCTCAGCAGCCTCATCTGCCTCTCACCGATGTCTCTCTTCCCCCCAGGCATGAATGTTCTGGAGAGCTCCCCTTACGAGCCCTTCATCAGGGGCTTTGACTACGTCCGGCTGGCGTCCATCACTGCAGGTAGGTGGGGGAAAGGTGCCTTTACAGCTCCTGGTGTAGGAGGGAGAGAAGGAAATGGCTGCGGGGTCTACAGTCAGTGCTACACACAGGGGAGTCCTTTGTGCTCCCTCGTGAGCATTGCGTGGGTCAGGTCTAACAGTTGTTTTTCCAAGGAGTTGCCTCTGATTCCTGTGCTAAACTGTTACATGTCCTGGGAAAAACCACTTGGAATTTTTGTCTTTTGGATGTTTGATGCCAGTGTTACCATGAAGGACTGGGACTTATAGATGTGGTACAGAGACCCCTTCCCATGGCCCATCCCAGGCAGACTCATTCTCCGTGGCAGGTGGATGATCTGCTCCACACAAACCTCATCAAACAGGAGCTGCTTGGGTGTTGTTAGGTTTGAGGAGGTGCTTCCAGTCAGTCACAGGATCAAACTCCACGGGAAAAAAGATCACTAACTCAACCTATGTGTTGATCCAAGCCACAGCCTTTAACCACCTGCCCTGTGGGCAACCTCAGGACCCAGAGCCATGTTCTGCTTTGTGTTGTAATCCTGTTAGGAACTGAGCAGAGCTGCCTGACACCTTTTAACTCCTGGAGGGCTCAGCAGTTCAAAGGTCAGTGTGGCTGCCAATAGCCCATCCATCACTAATGGCACAGCTGGGAGTGGTTTTCTTACCAAAGCACCTGTCTGGGAGCAGGCAATGTGCTCCTCCTCTGTCTCTGTGTGCCCAAAGAGCTTTTCCAAATGTGCCCTTGCTCTGGGGTGACATCCACAGCTGGAGTGCACCGAGCGAGGCAGGAGCAGCCTGTCCCTGCCCTCCCCAGCACGGCCAGGCACTGCTGGGTGAGAATGTCCAGCAGCAAATTAACCATGAGCACTGGGCACCCGGAGCAGAGGGGCTGGGGGTGCTCCCTGACCTTGCTCTTACTGACCCCACCTGGCACATCGGCACCTGGACAGGGAATTTTGTTTGCTGGGTCATGCTTTTCTGTACTGCTTTTCCCCCTTCTGCTGTGTGTCCCAGAAAGCTTCAGATCATGGGGAAATCTAGGGATGGGGATTTTTATGCATGGTTAACACAGTCTCAGGTTTTTAATGCAAGTTGAAATAGGTTGTGCAGCAAAGCAAATGGGCCAAGCTCAGCAGGGATTCTTCAGAGGACTTGGCATCCACTTAGAGACACAAAATTTCTTCACCTTTTTGTCCTTACTTATTCTAATCAAAATCTTCTGTAACATGACTTACAACCTGCTGCCCTCTGCCTATGCAGTGTCCAGGGTCATATGGTCAACACTGCCAAAGGACCTCTTTCAAATCTACCAAGAAGAAATCCCAAGGACTTGTTGAAACATCAAACACCTCTGTGACCACAGCCCAAGTGAAAGCAACAGGTGCATAAAACCAAATTTTCCATAAACAATATAAAGGCCACTATTAAAACTGTGCAAATGGAACCATATCCCTCCACTCTAAGTGTAGCAGTGATTTAAAAAGCACATCCACTGGAGTTGCGTGGGAAGAGGAGAAAATCAGGCATGTTCCCAGTGATTTATTGGCTGAATGGGTAATGAAACACTTCCAAGTAACTGTTCCCTACACGTTAGCTGGCAGCTCCCCAGCATAAACCAATGCTCTGACAATATTCATCTCTGGGCACTTCTAAAGGGAAGTATTTAGTGATGGGAACGCACCAAGCAAAACTTTGACCCATCATAAAATAACTGAAAAACTTGAAATTTGACTTCCAGCTCACTGTAAGCAGTGGGGGGCAACAGGAAGTGGAAAATAAATGCTGGGAGAAGGAACATCTGATAAAATCAGGGATATAAAGGAGGGCAGCCAGCTCTGAAGTGCTCAGGGAGACTGTCAGCGTTTAACACTTGTCAGCAGTGACTGGCTGGTTTTAACTCCCAGTCAAAGATAGGGCTTGACTCTGCACTGGGAATTTATCACTCTGGGGATTTTTCCTCAGTGAAAAAATCTTTCTCTGCGGGGGAGAAAGTCCTTCCATTGTGCTGCAGGTCATGATTTTAATTCAGAGGTGAAACCAGCTTCAAATTCATTTTCTCTCTCAAGTTTGAAGGATCCTTGTCTTACCTGTTCAATCAGACACAGTCTGATGTTTCCACCGACTCCTGCCAGGGACTCTGTAGCATTTTTCCCCTCTATAAAACAGAGTCCCATCCACCTTTGAAGGAGCTCTGCAGGCAGTGTTGGACAAATACCTTTCCCTCTTCCTCTTCCCCATACTTACAGAGAAGGCTGTTGGCATATAAACTCATGAGATCCTTCCTTTCCCACTGAAGATGCTGTTTTTCTCATCCATCAAAACCTACAGGTTTTGCTTTATTTTCCTGACCTTTTCCCTTTCCCTTCACATCCAGGCAGCATTGGCTCCCACTGGCACACTGTGACCCAGACTGGGCTGTACAGGGCACACTGTGACACTCACTGGCACTGTGACCCAGACTGGGGTGTGCAGGGCACACTGTGACCCTCACTGGCACACTGTGACACAGACTGGGCTGTGTGGGGCACACTGTGACCCAGACTGGGCTGTGCAGGGCACACTGTGACCCAGACTGGTCTCACTTAGGGCAGATCCTGGGCTGAGCAAACAGCGCTGCTGCCAAAGCCAGACCCTCCAGAGGCCTAAGGGACCCTCCTGCCCGGGACAGGGAGTCTGAGGTGCCAGGAATTAGTGCAGACCATGCATTTATCAAAGACCCAGCTTTGCCACCGACCCAGGCTTTGGTCTTGAGCCACCTGTGGAAACAGAAGGTGCTTTGGTGGAGATCCCAGCACCCGATCCACTCATGGCCAAAGTAGATGCACTTTCTAATGGCTGCTGTCTTCCAGGCCTCAGGCTGGTTAATTGGCGTTAGTAAAGTGTTACCAGATGCCCAGATTAAAGCAAAATTCGTTTTATTAAATATACGAGCTGGGTGAAGTGAGCTCTGAGGGGTGAAGTCAGCTCTGTGACTGCGGCACTTGGGAAAAGATGAGAATGCAAAGGGGATTTTGTTCTAGCAGGACGCGGAGAGCAAACCTGCACCTCACCCTGGCCGCTGCCCTCCCGGAGCTGCCTTCCCGAGGTGGCCACGGCTGGGAGCGTGGTGGCGACGGAGGCCAGCACCAAACCACCTCGGCTTGTCCCCCGCAGGGTCCGAGAACGAGGTGACGCAGGTGAATCGGTGCCTGGACGCCGCCAAGGCCTGCAACGTGGACGAGATGTGCCAGCGGCTGCGCACCGAGTACGTCTCCTTCTGCATCCGGCGCCTGGCCCGGGCCGACGCCTGCAACCGCTCCAAGTGCCACAAGGCCCTGCGCAAGTTCTTCGACCGCGTGCCCCCCGAGTACACCCACGAGCTGCTCTTCTGCCCCTGCGAGGACACGGCCTGCGCCGAGCGCCGCCGCCAGACCATCGTCCCCGCCTGCTCCTACGAGTCCAAGGACAAGCCCAACTGCCTGGCGCCCCTGGACTCCTGCCGGGAGAACTACGTCTGCAGGTAATGTCCCCTGCAGCTCCTGCCCCCTCCCACCGCGGCCCAGCCACAGCCACGGCCCCTTCCGCCAGCCCTGGCTCCCTACAGAGCGTGTGAGCCGACAGAAGCTGTGGGCTGATCATGCTGAGGATTTTAGACATTTTCTATGGATTTTTGGCTTTGGTCCTAGAGAAAGACCTGCTCTGGAAACAGTTCCAGGAAGGTGCAGGCTGAGCAGGAATAAGGGGGAGGTGTCCTTGCAGCCACTTTCACCAATCCATCTGCCTCACTGTCCCTCTTCCCTAGCCCAGAGCATCCTCAGGGAGCACCCAAGGGATCCTGACAGCCACAGGCACTTGTGAAGGCCTTAAAACTGTTTGTTTGTGTGCTTGTTTAATTAGAAAAGTTAATCTATATATGTATAAAAGACACCCTTCTGCTGCAAGGCCGAGTGTTGGACAGACCTTATAGCTCCTCCCTATACCTAAAGGGAGCCTACAAGAGAGCAGGAGAGGGACTTTGGACAAGAGCAAGAAGTGACAGGACAAGGGGGAATAGCTTGAAACGAGAGGGTAGATTTAGATGGGATGTTGGGAAGGAATTCCTGGCTGTGAGGGAGGGCAGGCCCTGGCACAGGTGCCCAGAGCAGCTGTGGCTGCCCCTGGATCCCTGGCAGTGCCCAAGGCCAGGCTGGACTGGGACAGTGGGAGCTGTCCCTGCCATGGCACGGGGTTTGGAATGAGATGATTTTTAGGTCTCTTCCAACCCAAAAAATTCTGTAATTCTGTGATTCAGTGATTCTATGTTTTGGGGATTGCAACAGGAGTCTCAGAGTGCCAGTGTCATTCCAGATCCACCACACAGTCTGTGGCCAGCCTGGGTCCCTCCTCTGTTTGCATCCAGCCCCAGTCACACACACAGAGCCATTCCAAGTGCACAGTCACAGCAGAACCCCTTCAGTGCTTCTCCTTCATCTGTACTATTTTCACCCCCTGTTTCCCAGAAAGTGTTTGATATTCCAGAAGGTTCATCCCCACAGAGCTCTGGGGAGCAGAGCCCACCTGGCAGTGAGAGATGTCAGCAGTACCAGCGCCGTGGGGGCCCAGCCCAGTGCCCTGCGTGCAGCTGGGCCACGAGCAGACACCTGGGGAAGGGCACAGGAACAGGTGTAGGACACACCTCCCTGCACTGCCCCAGTCTCTGATTGTTGTGGGGTTTGGGGCTTCCCGAGCTGAACTCCCACCAGCCATCCCCTACCAGCACATCATCTTTTAATTGCAATAAAAACATGATGTGAGTTCACAAAGGGAGCAGCAGCCTCTTGGAAGCACAGAAGGACAAATACCCTCAGCACTCTGCACCCCAGGAACGTGGAGGCAGGAGAAGGACTGAACTGTGCAGAGGTAGACTCTGAAAGATGCAAAGCCCCTGGGCTGACCAGGCCCTGCTCAGATGTTGTGCCCTGGCTACCCAGGGAATCTGGAACGGACGGGCACTGCCCTCTCTCTAGCATGGCAGGAGGGCCAGCGGGGAGGAAGAGCTTCAAAGGGGAGAGTGCTGCTCCCAGGACACTGGAAACTATTTCCTGCAAGCAACACAGCTGTTAATTATCTGGTCCCTTGGTCTCTGAATGTATAATATAAAATATCCTCTAGAGACACACAGGGAGCGAGAGGTTGACATGTGACCTGGTCAAAGCCAGCAGTGCAGAATCCACAAGGAGAGCCAGGAATAAATCATAAGGAAATGGAGTGAAACACTCCCAGTCTCACCCTGTCTGCACTGCAGCTCCTGCACAGCTCTAGCCCTTTGAACTCCCCAGCTCAGAGGGGTGGGTTCTACTCATATGGATTATATAAAATTCACAGTCAGTATCTCCCTTCTCTAAATCTCTGAACAATGCAATGAGTTTTGGGAAAGAAAATTTTGCCTGATCATGTTAGACGAGAAAAGGGTTGGTATGGGGCAAATATGGGAGCAAAGATGAGAAAAAAAGACTAGGGTGTAGGGGAGAAGTGACAGCTCCTGGAATGCTGACACTGACCAGGAGCAACACGTCTGGAAGAGCAAGGATGTCTGGGAGGAGCAACAGGCTCAGTTCTTCTGAGGCTGCCCAGGCAGGGTAAACATTTGAGGTTCTCAGTTCACAGCTCAGACCGTGCAGGTTGTCACATAAAGAACCCTCCCTTCAAGTGTTGTCAGTGCTGGTGCTTGCTTGAGTTTCCTGAGCAGCTCAAATGCATGTGAAATCCCTTCCTGCCCGGCCACAGAGTAAGTGTTGAGGTGGATCTGGATCTCCAGCTGTTGCTGTGTCCTGCTGAAAGCCCTGTGTTGATGTCTCAGACATCCTACACTCTCCAAACACCACCATGTGCCAAGAGCTGACTCATGCCTAAAGAATTACGTGGCAAATAACTGGCTGGCAGAATGATTTGCCTGCTCCATAGGATCCACAGAGTCCTCTGAGAATGGGCATCTGCAAAACAAGCCTTGGTGATGGGTAAAACATTTCATATCTGAACCTTTGGACATTTCCCTTGATCTGAGATGATCTCAGCTTTATTTAGAGTCTTTAAAGAGAGGAACTGGGCCAGAGCAGCTCTCTGTTCATCAAATCAGACTGAAAACAAAGGTTGGGATCTTTGGGTGCAGTTGTTACCCAAAAGGTGGAAAATGGCAGTGCGGACTGAATTCCTTCCCGACAACAGTTCTCTCAAAAACCAACCTCACACAACAGAAAACAAACATTTCTTCCAAGACTGGACCTTTCCTGCAGTCCTGAAGGAAGCCTGTAAAATATTAACTGCAGAACCTGCTTGAAGCCTCCTCTTGGGTTTGTTGGGGTGTGCAGGGGATTGTAAAAGGATGTTTGTTCAAACTGATTGCACAACACCTACAGCAGCGTTTTGCCAACACATTCCCTTCTGTGAACACCACAAGTGTGCTGTTACAGCCCCTTTTGCCCCAGTTCCCTGTGCTGACATGTCCCATTTTGTGCCCTGGCTCCCTCAGGTCGCGCTACGCAGAGTTCCAGTTCAACTGCCAGCCCTCTGCCCAGGCTGCCAGCGGCTGCCGCAGGGACAGCTACGCTGCCTGCCTGCTGGCCTACACCGGCATCATCGGTAGGGAGCCCTGCCAGGGAGCCTGCAGCCTGGGAAACGTCCCCTCCAGGAGGGAAACATCTCATCTGGGAGGGAAACTTCTCCTCTGGGTGGGAAACATCCCCTCTGGGAGGGAAACATCTCATCTGGGAGGGAAACTTCTCCTCTGGGTGGGAAACATCCCCTCTGGGAGGGAAACATCTCATCTGGGAGGGAGGTGTCCCCTCTGGGAGGGAGGTGTCCCCTCCGGGAGGGAGGTGTTCCCTCTGGGAGGGAAATGTCCCCTCTGGGAGGGAAACATCTCTGGGAGGGAAACATCTCCTCTGGGTTGGAAACATCTCTGGGAGGGAAACATCTCCTCTGGGTTGGAAACATCTCTGGGAGGGAAACATCTCCTCTGGGAGGGAAACATCTCTGGAAACAGCATCTGTCCGTGGGTCCCGGCAGGCAGCCCCATCACCCCCAACTACATCGACAACTCCACGTCCAGCATCGCTCCCTGGTGCACCTGCAACGCCAGCGGCAACCGGCAGGAAGAGTGTGAGAGCTTCCTGCACCTCTTCACCAACAACATCTGCCTGCGTAAGTGCCGCGGGCACCGCTGCTCGGGCTGCTCCTGCCTGCGGGCATGGAGGTGCCACGGTCCTCTGGAGTCTGTGGGTGTCCAGCTCCGTGGTACCAACAAAGGAGCTCTGGAGAGCCTCAGGCATCCATTGGGTGCTGCAGAGAGGCATGCTCAGCATGGGCCTGAGAGCATGATCCCAGGCATCCATCGGGGTGCTGCACAGGAGGCATGCTCACCATGCTCACCATGC
>VZTN01025938.1:0-85510 GCA_013400515.1 Erpornis zantholeuca
ATTCGCAGCAGAAAACCTCTCGATGCCCCGACATTAGTTTTTACTGACGGGTCCAGTAAATCACACAAGTCTGTATTTACCTTGTTGAATCCTGAGACGTCTGAGTGGGAGAAAGACATCCAGGTAGTTAAAGGGTCGCCTCAGGTGGCTGAATTAGCAGCTGTCGTCAGGGTGTTTGAGACGTTCACAGAACAACAAGTAAACTTTGTCACCGATTCGGCCTATGTAGCTGGAGTAACTGCAAGGATTGAAAATGCTGTTATTAAACAAATTTCTGGAAAAACTAATAAGGCAATTTTTGATTTGCTCTCGAAGTTAAGGCACGTAATTTCCCAGCAAGAGCAGCCTTTCTTTATTATGCACATAAGGGCACATGCCGACTTTCCTGGACCGTTAGCAGAAGGGAACCAGAGAGCGGATGCTCTGGCTACGCCTGCTCAGCTTACCACCCTACCTGTCATCTTCCAGCAGGCCAAGCTGAGCCATGAGCGGTTCCACCAGAATGTGCTGGCCTTGATCCGTATGTTTCATCTCAGGTGGGAACAGGCCATGACCATTGTGGCAACATGCCCTAACTGCCAAAAATACCAGATGCCCTCTATGGGCAGTGGGGTCAATCTAAGAGGCCTGAATAGTGGAGAAGTGTGGCAGACAGATGGAATCCATTTCTCTGAGTTTGGTAGGCTCCGGTATGTGGACATCTCGGTGGACACCTTCTCTGGAGCAGTCTTCGCATCAGCCCGTGCTGGGGAAGCGGCAAAAGATGTTGCAAGACATCTACTACAAGCTTTTGCCACCCTTGGCATTCCAAAGAAAATAAAAATTGACAATGGGCCGGCATACACGTCCAAGAGACTTCAATGTTTTTTTCAGAGGTGAGGAATTGAACATGTAACAGGTATTGCCCTTTCACCCACCAGACAGGCAATCATTGCATGGACTCACCACACTTTAAAAAGGGTTTTCTATTTCCAAAAGGGCGGNTGAAAGTGGGTGAGACCTTTCAAGGAAAAATAGATTTTAATTTGCCTAAGCAACAAATGGACAAAAATCCATCCAATGATGTCACAATGGCAGCCTGGAGGAGGCACCGCTGGACCGAAACAGAGGAGCCCAGCTCCCTTAATCCCAGTGATCCCTTCCTTTTCCTCTACCCAGAATATCCTTAACCCTCCAAGTTGACCCCCTGGGGAATGGCCAACCCAAACCATTTACTCACCTTGTTTGTCTTTTATTTAGATAACCATCCTGACACACACTAAGATCATGGAACCCTGCCTTCAGCTTCAGCTCGCCGTCCTGCTCTTCTGAATGTTTGCTCCAACTGTGGCATGGAGCAAAACACAAACAAAATGTCTGGGTCACCCTGGCCAAGACTCTCAAGCAAGACCACATCTGCTTGTCAAACGTGGCCATGGACAACCCATTCGCGACCTGTCTGGTGGGAATTCCCTTTTCATCAGCTGATTATCCAAAGCTGATGCTCAGCTCCCCACTCCAAAACCCACTGCAAAATCCACTCAAGCAGTGGGACGCCTGGGTGAAATCGAGGCTGGAGGCAAAAAAGGAACTGCAGGAGTTTGACCTTCTTGGGTCAACTGCTGCCCCCATTTGCTTCTGATTCAGTTATCAGGGGTACCTACTTCCACATGCTATCGAATCCTATGACAAGCGTTATACCCAAGCAGCTTGGTGTAATCTGACCGAGGAAACATTCTCAGCCTTGTCAGACAAGCCAAAAACCCTTAAAAAAGGGACATATGCGTTAGGCAAGCTCTCTATTTTGGCCCCAAACAAAACCCAAATATTGCATTGGAAAGAAATTTTGCAGAGCAGTGCATTGCCCAGGCCAAAGCGAAGCACCCCAAGAGTATGATGTAGATTGTGATTCAGAAATTCACCATTTCTTGCACCTNTGCATTGCCCAGGCCAAAGCGAAGCACCCAAGAGTATGATGTAGATTGTGATTCAGAAATTCACCATTGCTTACACCTAAAAAGATCCGCAGTTTCTGTTTTTCTACCCTGGGTAGCTGTTGCCAAAGCACTGGCGGAGCTAGGCAGGGTAAAATGTTGGGTAGCTAAGCAAGCCAACTTGACGTCTTTAGCCATCAGTGACTTCCTCGCAGACGAGGAGGTAACCAGGCAGGCCACACTACAAAACCATGCCGTGATCAATTTTCTTCTCTTAGCCAATGGCCACGGCTGTGAAGAGTTGGAGGGGTTGTGCTGTTTTAATTATGTCATCACATAGTGAATCGATCCACGCTACCATCCAGAAAATGCAAGACCAGATAAAAACCATGAAAAAAGAGACGGACGACTGGCTGTTTTTGGGAACTGGGGACTGCTGAGATGGGCCTCCTCCCTCCTAAAATCTGTACCTTGGGTTTTTGTCATTATTTTCCTAATTTTATTAATCTTTGGTTACCTGAGAACCTGTCTCCTCAAAGCAGGTAGAAGTACTCTGAATGACCCCAAGACTATAGCTGCAGTGAATGCCCCATCCACCAAGGAGAAATCCTGGTGGACCAAGAAGACCACAGAAACCGAAGTATAAACTAAAGCATAAACAGTTCCTTCTCTGCTCTTACAAAACAAAAAAGGGGAATTGTTGCTGTATCCCAGCTTGCAGATCTGGTTGGCCTTGATGCGCTCTGACGTGAGCTTGGTGTCATCCTTCTTGCGCAGCTGCTGCAGCAGCCACAGTTTCTGCTCCTGCATGTCCTCACAGGCCAGGCCTGCCACGTCCATCTCCGAACCCAGCGTCTCCTCCTCTGGTTCCTTGACTGGGAATCCTGACCGGGAATTGAACCCAGGCCATGGCGGTGAGAGTGCCAAACCCTAACCACTAGACGACCAGGGAGCAGCCTGCCACCTAAGAGGAGACCACAAGGTCTATTAAACAGCAGCAGGCCATACAGCCCTCAGGGACGTCTGCTATGTGACCTGGTCGAGCCTCGGGCAGCTTGCAACCAGCATCACACAGTGATTTAAAAGTTTATTTTCTACCAGTCCTGTTTATTTGTTCAACTATACTAAAGAAGTAAGAAGTCATTCTCTGGTTTAAATTACTTTCTTTTGTTTGGAAAAATAGTCAGCCAAGGAGACAGATGGGACTTGCACTTCATATTGTCTGGTCAGAAGTAGGCATTTAGCGTATCTTTATTATGGAGAAAAACTTGGAGGACAAATTATATGATGTACACAAAGTGATGTATATCCTTTGATAGTAGAGCAGTATTTCAATAGAAAGGACTGCCCTGTGGTTGCTATCCTGACAAAATGAAGATTTCTTGGAGGTCATTCCAAACTTGATGATTCTATGATTCCTCTCCTCTCAAAATTGTGATGGCTGTTCTTTATCAAAGGATATCTTTTCCATGATTGTCAGATATATACAAATAATTTGCGTATATTCTCAGAGCAATTTGTAGCTTTCTTGAGAAGGAAATTTTTAAGGATTCTTCATTTTGCTATCCAATAGTGTAATTAGAGTTACTAAGGTCAAATTACCCCTGATTGTTTTCCTCTAATGCTTTAGCAGATGTGAAATAGAAGAACAAAGACAGTAGTTCAGACATTCATCTTCAGCACCACTCTACGTCCACAGGCAATGAGAAGTCTCAGGGAGTCTCTACAGCAGCTGAGGAAATCCACTGGTGCTCCTCGGGAAGCTCTCACCATCCCTAGCTGGAAGCTTGGAACAGGCAAGCTTGTCACCAATAGCATAAGTTTTGGCTGTGATTTATTCTGTACTCATGTAAAGGTGTACATCTGTCTAATCTCATATGCTAATTGGACCTCAAAATATTTAGTGAAAGTGAAAAGAGAACATCTTTGCAGAAAAGACTTACAGAACAGTTACACCCACCAGGTAAGATTAGTTCTTTCTCCTTGACCAAGAACCTTTTTAGCACACACCAACTACTCCATGAAGATTTAGACAGACTGCTGCATGGCAGAAAGGTCTCAGCTGGGCTGGGGCTCCAGCACTGAAGCTCCCTTGAAGCAGGAATGTGGCTCCTCTGTGATCACGTGCCCACCTCAAGGGAGTGGGTTCTGTTCCAAACAATCCTTGTTTTAAGATGACAGGTGATATTTCTGGTCTTACATTGATTGTTTTGTAGGTTTTTCTTCCTCCCCCCAAAGATTTGGTGATCCTCTTATCCTAGTTATTGTTTGGCAAGCATTTGAACAGGTGATTATTTCAGTCATGCCTCAGGGATGAGATAATGTAGAAGATGTCATATTAAGAAACAACCAACCGAACTTCATTCTGTGAACTACAATGGAGTGGCGATAGAGCTAGGACATTTACAGCAAATCAATGAATCTGTCTAATTACTATGCTCTAATTTGCTCTATTTGCTTCTACAGTGGGAGGCAGAATACTTGTGGATTGTTCTTCCCTCTTTAAGACCTAGAGCTACATATATCATATTGTGAAAATGCGATACAAAATTGATTCTAAAAAATTGCCTTCATATTACGCACTAGGAAGCAATTGGAGTCAGGCCAGGAGCAGATGGCAGCTCAAAAGGCAATCCTTTTCCTTCTTGAGAAGTACTATTACTTTGTACTTCAGTAGCAGTATTGATCTAAGAAACCTGATGCCTATTACAAGCAGTAATGAACATAATTTTATAGTGCGCTGGTAGCAGAGTTGGTAGGATTTCTCTGATTTAGCACGTGGAGAAACTGATGCATATCAGGTTTGCAGCCCATGCCCACAGTTTTCCAAGAGATTCCATTCTCCATCTGAAGAAAAATCAGCATCTCTAAAATCCCAGCATTCTGCCACAAGCGTGGTACCCAAATATCAAGCAAATGAAATTAAGGGATGCTAATTAGAGGCAGAGACAAAGCCATTGGCAAACGGAGATTTTCCCAAACTCGACAAGAAAGTAGATAGCAGGACCAGGACCCAGAGCAGCTCAGTTCTGGGCTGTGCTTTGGAGGCTCTCCCTGTGAGCCCATGGGGAGTATCCAGCTACTCCTGAAACAACTTGGCCCCCAAAAAGCACCTCTTGAACAAGTTAAGCACTTGTTTAAAGTGGAACTGAATTTCTGACTGTGAGTACCTACTAGGCATTATACCTTGCAGCACAGCTGGATCCAGGGAACCTGCTGAGATGGTGAAACTCTCCACAAATAGGCATCAGTGTGATTCTCTAGTCAGGGCTGAGCAAACCTGGGTAGTGAAAGAAATTTTTAAAGTGGAAAAAGCAGAAAGATTTTCCTACTTATTACACTGATACAGTAACCAATACAGTCATGATACTGAAATGTGAAGAAATTCAGCCCAAATGTTGGGGGATGGTATAAATAAGTTAATTTGGGAGTAGGAGAAAGCTTGCATACCTCTCAGACCTTATTCTAATATGCAGCGAGGTTAAAAACAAAACCCTCAAGCATGAACAACACTGGGTACACAGGAAACAACTTTGCTGTAAATTACATTGCATATCCCCAACAGCAGATCTTTATTGGATGTAAACTCTCTGTGGAAGTGAAGCTAGAAAAACATGTATCAGCCTAACATTATCTTCAGATGTATGTTGAATATACGTGGAATGCAGGGAACGGTTTGCAAAGTTTGCAGTAGGTCTTAGATAGATGTGAAACTTTGGCATGATTTGAAGTGGGGTTTCTCCTCATAAGGAATTTATTTCATGCTTGTGGAAGGGTGATTTCTCATGGGTTTTCAAAAGTGGACTCTTTCATAGCATAAATTATCTTCACCTTGTAAGTTAGCAAAGGAGAAAAAGAAAGCTGAACCAGTTGCAAACTACATAGGAGACAAAAAAATACAAGTTTCTGAAGAGTCAGATTCCATTTTTCTACCAGAAGTTCAGAAAATCAGTTTTGCAGAAAGCAAACACTTTTATAAAAAGGTATTTTGCTTTATAGAGTTTAATTAATGTATTACTCTGGGTGTATTTCACTGCTGACACCCACACCCTGCCAGGCTACTTTGGAAGAAAACAGGCTGCTTATTATAAACTAGGATCCAGTTCTGATCCCAGTGAGGTCAAAGTACAAGTTGGAGTCAGACTTGTTTTCTTCATCTCTAAACTTTGCAGCAGGTTGTGTAGTTAAGACTCACTTTTTCTTTTGATTGCTTACACATTTTTATTTATTTATTTATGTATTTATGTATGTATGTATGTATGTATGTATGTATGTATGTATGTATGTATTTATTTATTTATTTATTTATTTATTTCTAGGAAACTGAAGTGAGGTATGTTGAGGTCTTTATATTTTTTTTGTCTACTCACCTTCTCATACTTCGAGGCAATGAGGTAGGGAATCTTTCTACTGTCATGTGTGGACAGACCAAATGTTAAGAAACAGCAAGAAATAGAAGTATTTCTCCAGGATAGCGAAACACTACCTGATGGTAAGTTTTCAGAAAGCAAGCAGTAACTAGCCCTAAGGTTCAGGTTGGATATTAGGAAGAAATTCTTCATCGAAAGGGTGGTTAGACATTGGAAGGAACTGCCCAGGGAGGTGGTGGAGTCACTGTCCCTGGAGGTATTTAAGGAAAGACTGGATGTGGCGTTCTGTACCATTGGTGGTGTTAGGTCATAGGTTGGATTCGATGATCTCAGAGCTCTTTTTCAACTTAGCTGATTCTGTGATTCTGTGCAATACCAGTACTGAATCTTGTGATCAGATAGCCCTTATATCTGCAGTGGAAGGGTCCTTTCATTCAGGTGCACTGGGGGACATGGCCCTCATTATAGCAAAATGCAGGTGCCCGGTATCACACAAGAATCATACATAGCTATATAATTTCAACATCATGTCATATGAATTCCTGCGGCCTAACTGAGCATGAATATCTCTGGGAAACACCAGTGCCTGTATCATATGATAGGACAGAGACCAAAGGGCATGCAGGAAAGGGAAGAAGAGGGAGAAGATTGTGCCCTGGATACAAATGGTAAAAAGATTTGATGTGGCCAATATCCTTTGATTAGCTTTGTACATTTTGGGATGTGTATCCATGCTCTAGTGATTGATTAAAAGAACAATATTTTTGAGTCATAATGTGTCAAAGCAAAGCAAGGATCACATTTAAAGACAAGTCTGGTGGTACAGAACAGGGTTCTTGTGGAACTGGAAGGCACAGTTAAATCCATGCTGTGACAGACATGGGACTCTTCATTTAGCAGATACCATTCACATACAGACATCCTTCCAGCCTATGTTATTTGCTGCACCAGCATATTCAGTGTTGTTCACACAAAGGAAGTAAGTAAATTGTCTTCCAGGAATAGCAAAAATCCCAGTCTCCCTTTCTCCTTGAGAAATACAGAAGCCAGTAAAGGTAAGCCAACAGCATAAATCCCATTATTTGTATTACAAGAGTTCCCAGGAGCTCTGGTTGCATGACAGAAAGTCACTGCACTAGTCAAACATTGGAAAACAGTTAATTAGCTTATAGAGCTATTAGTTCATCTCCGTTTTACTAGGTGCACCCCATCACAGAATACCCCATAATTGAACTTGCCCTTGAAAACAATCGTAGGAAGTCAAGGTGTTCTCACCTTCTCTAACAGGAGGGTTTTGCAACAGCCACAGCAACACAGCTTCACATTCACAGAACACTAGAGTCTGCATTGCACAGAAGCTTGGCTATATGATGACACTGGCATAGTTGTATCTGGCCAATCTGTCCCTGCTGTATATGAGTCCTAAGGACTACTGATAACAACAGGACCGGCTAGGATGACTTGGGTAAGCAGGCCACTAACCCTCTAATTGCAGGTAGTCATGGCAGGCAAAGATTCTGAATACTTGAGGACTTCTGTTATCAAATTCAGTCATAAGGAATTCTCCTACTTGGCATACAATCCCTTTCGTGATCTTACAAAGCTAAATAATAGAGCAATTTTAGGTACTTCTCTTAGCTCAATTCCTCCCAATTAGAAAGCTATATCAGAATTGCATTCCTCAGGTAGTCTGCAGCCATCTTCTCATTTCCAGCCTAAATATATTCACAGCCAATCTTCTTTCCTTCCTGACACCATTTGTCTGTCTGGTCTATTTGTGACTCAGTCCTTATTTATGACTCACCGGTGTGAAAGATAAGATTTGTGGCTTAGTGAGTGGCCTAATTGCCCAAGCAATTATTATATTAGAAATACTCTAAGGGAACATGTAAGTGCCCTTCTTAAAGTCCAATTAAGGAAATATATCTGAACAGCCATACATTAAAAATTTTAAATATATTTTACCTGGAATTATCTGGATAAATATTTATGCTGTGTTTGCTAATCACTGCAGCAGTTTTCTTCCTGAGCCTCTTGTTCAACACATGTACAAGGAAAAAGGCAAGGTGGTGTGGATTATATGATGATGCTACCTTTCTCTTGTTTCATTAGTCTCCCGTTGTGGGAGTGACCAGCTTTCACGATGTCCGTGCTGGATTGTGGTTCATGTGAGCTTGGTTGAGCCAATGGTATGTGGACGACTTGGCAGAACAGCTGAAACAAATGGCAAAAGTTATCTTGGTCACCCATCTGAGGGAGCATGTTCTGGCTTTGGTTCATCAGCTCTGCCCCATAAAGATCTGTCTGGAATTACAGCTGCTTATGGATGTTGGGATAACAGCAGTGGACAGGAACATTTTTCAAAATGTCCTTAGATATCAGTTCTGCAACACATTAATCATGGTTGGATTGAAGATTTTGCAAGAGCAAAACTAAAAGTTCAGATAAGCTGCCTGGGGAAGGCCCAGGAGCAGTTATCCATTACTAGTAGTTGTTCATTTTACTATTCTTGCAGTACAATCTACAGACTAGCAACAGACAAGATCTTGGTTGTCCTCCGCACCATAAAAAGCCAGAACAAACGGCCAATTTTTTTCCACATTTGGTGGAGTATTAGCAAACATTTTCTTGGAGGAGGCTGTCTTTTTCTGATGGCAGTCTATCAAATCCCAGTTTCAGCTCTGCTACCTACCATCTATTCCATGAATGTTATTACAGACTCCATCCTCAGGTAGCACAGTGCTGTGTCAGTCACCCAAAGTGTGCTGATTTCTGCTGGCTGCGTCACTTCAGTGAGGACAATGACATTGCACCAGCTGACACCAGCACAGGATCTTGGACGCTGTGAATGCTGTTTAGTACCATTCTTCTCTTTCTGCTTCTTCCTCAGTGCAAGGAGATTATTCTGGCTGACTGCAACCAGGAGCCAGGCGCAACTCAGCTCCCTTCCTGCACCCAGCTCATTAGATCCCAGAGGAACAGGGGGTGTGGGAGGGGAGAAGATCCGGCCCTTTAGAGGTGGTTCCATTTATAAATATTGACTTTAATGCTAATTTCATGTAGTTGCTTGTAAAAGTCTTTTAGGCTGAAGCAGAAGGCACACTGCAGATGGCAAGGATATTTTTCACAGTTTTTATGGTGGATAACAATATACTTGACATTTTGCTCATTAAATGTGAGCCTTGGTATGTGAGTAAACATGCTAGGCATCTGCGCTCTAAAATTACCAGTGTGAAAAGCAACAACTCAAATGTTTCAGTCAATAAATGTACAGCACAGAAGCAACATTCAGCAACTTTCTGAATGCTGTGTGCAAGGCGAGGACTGAGTTTGCAGTATTACATGGAACACTCTAGAACCAACAAGGAAGAAATAACATATTGCTTTACAGTCCATATTTTTGAGGGAGAGGATTACATCCAAAAATCTCTAAAGTCAACGTAAACACGTGGTAGACCATACCCATCAATTTGTGTTTCTAGGGGAAATAACATGTGCCTTGTCAAGCCGCAAAACTACATCGGGAAGAAAGGAATGGAGCCAGAACGAGCTGGGAAGGTGGAAGAGACGTTCTGTGGAGAAAAAGGCAGTCTGCCATTGGGAAGAACAGTAGACTGGGACAAGAAGGGGCAGAAGGACAGACGTGTGGTGCAGCGAGAGTGGTTGTGATGAGTGACCAGCCATGAGGAGATCAAACAGAACAGGTGCCACAGTATTACTGCAGGCACTTTTCCGCTGCCCATCTTTGGGTTTTCACACATTCTTAAAGAAATGAACAAGAGAAAGGATGAAAACTCAGGTGGAAAGAAAGGCTCAAAGGGTAAGAAAACTAAAGGTTTTTAATTTAGTGTACATGCTTTCTGTTATTTTATAAACATTTTGGAGATACCTTGAGATAGCTGCAATTCTGAATGAAATAAAACACACCTGAGGAAAACAAAATTTAGCTTTGTACATTTTGTGATGTTCACAACTCCAGGCTCTTCCAGAAACCAATACCGTCTAGGTAACTACAGCAAGGTTAAAATTTAAAAAATAAAGGATATCTAGATTGAAGTAAGCAGAATATTGGTGTCTCTTAGTTTTACTTATGGATTTAGCATGCATTTTGGCACATTTCAAGATAAACATTTTGTTACTTAAATCTGTATGATGGAAATGGGTGTGAAGAAAGTGAGACTCGCCATATGAAATTATCACTTTTTTTAAAAAAGACCTGGAGGATTAAGGTAATGCTGACTTCTTCGTTATCCTCCATCTCTCACAGCAGTGTTGGCCTATAAACATGGTTTTTTATTTCATAATATATGCAGATATCCTCTCCCTTTTCTCGCTCCTTTATCCTCCCTCATGTCTCCCAATTAAATCTACCTTCATCCCAGTGTTAAATTCCTATTTCCTTTGACAGATCAAAACTTGAATGAGAACAAAAACAACCAAATCCTGAATTTGTTACAGAAGAGTTGAAGTAGTGGCAGTCTCACACATCACACTTAGCAAGATCAGAAGAATTACTGAAATCCCAGAATGGGGTAAGTTAATTTGCATAACAAACTGTACATTAGGACATCTTCCTGATACTTGAGAGTTTATCTGTAAAACATCTTCATCTTGAGTACTTCATTCTCAGAAGTAGGCCCCAATTCTTTTATATACAACATCGAAGCTAACAGGGCTAACTGTAGTTACGAAGTTTCAAAAAATTATTGTGACAGCTAGGTATATAATTTATAGTGGAGAAATCAAATATTTAGCAAGATCAGTCTGGTCAGATTATTTCTGAAGGTTTAATGTCAGATCTGATTGAGCAATGGCCACCATACCAGGTTAGCCATCTGTATAGATGTCTGTGTCAAGGTGTGTAAGGTCCTAGAACCTGACATCACCTTCTTGAAAGGGTGTGTAACAAACAGTAATAAATAGGAAAAAAAAAGGATGAGGGGAGCAAATATGTAGTTAAATTAAACATGTCTCAACACTGAATTGACACCCACTAATTAAGCACGTTAATTCATGCATGCATTTTTCTTAGGAGTCTGATGTTTCTTCATGAAGTAGTGTGAATTTACTAGTAGTGTGAAGTGAATCTCTGGAGATCCCACTGAAATCAATCATGTATAATCCATCAAAAGAAAATAGTTTTCCTTCCTTGTCCTCATTTGCTTCAGGAATTAGCACTTAGGTCTCCCAGAAATCCTAAAGCACCATCTCATAGTTCAGTTATCACACAGTTTTGAACCAGGACTAATAACGTCTTCTGTTTTGTGTTGTGTGTCCAGTTCAGGCAGCTGAAGCAAGAGAATTTGGGAAATGGAAGAAACACATAATTGGTCTCCTATTTGTAAATACACTACTGCTTTTTCACTGAGGAATACTGCTCTTGGAGTGGCTCTGGAAAGCAGGAGATGTTTGTTGAGGTAGGGTTTGATGTGAGGTGGAGTGACAGAATCTAGAATTTGCATATGCTGTTCTATTTTCCTAGAAATGCTTATAATCAGCTTGTTGTGATGATTGATCTGTTCCACTGCTAGATGCTCTCAGGCCATAAGTCCTCATTCAGCAGGGAATTAGTAAGATCCCAAGCTCAAGATTAATACACTCGTTAGCTGACACCAGGGCACTCAGAGCATGAGACATTTATTCCAGAGAGCTAGCAGTGAAATGTTTCCAATAATCCCTGACAGGAAGACTTGACATCATGACATATATTCTATAATTTAGAAGAAACTGTGATTGGCAAGCTGTGGCATCTGCTCTGTATTTCGTAAAAAGAAATCCTAGATACTTGGAAGAACTGTGAAGTTTTTTCCATCTATTGAAAAATGGACATGTTACTAACATGACTTTCAAATGATAAATATTACTCACTCATGCCTGAGAAGTTGCAACAGCAAAATGTCAGTATTGCAGTGTGGTGTGCTGTGACATAACAGTTTATCCAAATTAAGACCTCCTTTGGTGATAAAGCATTTCTGTCTGAGAGCCCACCATCTTGATGAAGTTGCCACATATAATATACCACCAAATCTCAGCTGTTACAGGGCTACCATTTACCAGCTTGTAACAAACTCATGGTATTGCAGATGCCACCACAAGACATCAGGTCTTGTGTTTCGGGTCAGGATTTCTGGTGTCAGGTGCCAGAAGGTTGGAAGAAAGATAATGTGGCATCAGAAGTAAACACTGCAGTTGTTCAGGGGTTGACATCCATTCCTGAACATGTATATGTTCTTATGACCACACCAACACCACCCTTCAGAATTGTGAAGGGGAAAAGGATCTCTCTGGAGTTTTGCCACAGAAAACACATTCAGTACTGGTTTTCAAAAATGCCTTCTTTTTCTCACCTGAGGTACTTTTTCATGGCTGCAGTTAGGTGAGGAATATCAGCACATGGTGAGCCCAGAGGATGTGAAGAAAGAATGACTGGTGTATGTCTCTGGGACTGGTGGGATATCCATCTTAGCATTGACTCGGGTATAAAGGCTAGATATGCATCAGCTAGATTAATTTTATAGATAGGTGCAGGCAGTATCTATCACGGGCATTCATTTTCCTCTCCTTGGAAGGAAAACACCTTCAGAATTCCCAGACAGAGTATCTGGAATTACCAATTCATTGGAAGTGCTTGGTCTTGACAGAAAGTTGATCTACCTTATTATTTTCAAAGTTCTCAAAGAGAGTAGTGTTTGAGGACTGGTGGCACTCAGCACCTGACCATCCGGGCCTGTGGACATAACAGTGGTGGTACTGGGTCAGACCAAGGCCACCAGCCTGGTGCCCTACCTGCAGGGATGGCCAATACATAGATGCACGTGGGAGAATATAGCAGCATATCAAAGACAAAGTGGTATTTCTTTCAGTAGTTTCCTGTTCTTCACGTTTTCTGCCTTAGGGATTCCCTGCCGGAGAGTTATCTTCTTTTAATTTAATGTATTTTCCAATCAAGTTTTGCACCCATACAATTTTTAAGTCTTCACAAAATCTTGTGATTAAACTGAGGAGCTACTTATAATAAGTTGCATAATGTGATATCGCTGTCTATTTTAAACCTGTTGCCTGCTGTTCTTTTTTGATATCCTCTGATTACTATATAATTAAAAAAATCAGGCACTATTCCCTGTCTGCCTGTCCTCTGCTTTGTTACTCATCTCTTGGAAAGAAGGTGGCCTTTGTGGGCTGGATGTTAGCTCTGCTGCATCCCTGCTTCATTCAGGCCTTCCTGCACTGCTGAAACATTTTGCACCAGGCTGCCTGTGATGAGAGGAACCTCTTATCTATCTCCACTTTTTCCTCACAGCTACTTAATTTCACATGCTGTGAGAAGATTATCTTTCTAACGAGACAGAGCCAGAGCAGCCATCCTGGGAAAAGAGAAGAGGCTAGGAAGGAAGATGAGAGCAAATTTCAGAAATCATGCCAGAAATGGGAAAATCTTAGCACAGAATTCCTCTTAAGGGCTTTCTATATGGCAGAGGGAAGATGGAGGAACTGCAGGAGCTCATTTTCCCTAACTGAGACCCACAGCTGTAGAAAGAGGCATTGCAAAACCATCAGAGTTTCTCAGGTCCCGACACAAAATCTGACTGCTGCTGTACTAAAGATGGAGTGTGGAATAGGTATCCAGGGAAAACACCATGAGATCTGTGCCATGCAGAGAAAGAGAGGACATCCAGGGATGAAAACAAGGGCGAGAGCATCCACACAGATTCACCTTGAGGTCTGCACTGTGCAAGAACTTGCGAATTAAAGAAGGATGTGGGTTAAGGCATTTCTCTGGATGAATTCGCTGTCTTTGTGGAAGTCACCATCTCTCAGAGCAGAAAGGAGCCTTTCACTGCTGGACCTGCTGGGTCTACACTAACCCACCTGCATGCCAAAGCAAACATTATTCCCGCAGGCCCCTCTGTGCTACGTGAGGAGTACAGTTTCAAACCTCCCCTGCTCCAACCACTTTGGGCACTAAATGCGAAACTGTAGACCAACTTCTCAGCTGGTTCAGACTGGCTCAGCGCCTTCAAAATCAGTGGCAGTTCTACTGCCACCAACTAATTGGGGTTTTGGCCCAATATTCAGCCTTCAGTTTTTAAGAAGTCAAGTCATGAATGTTTTTTAACCCATTGCAGATGTTCCTTTTTTTTGCCCTTTTCTCCCCACCTTTCCCTTTGCCTGCTGCAGCCGTCACCCCCTATCTCCTCAGCTGCCAGAGCTCACATAGAGGGCATTGTTAGTTACACTTTACAGGGGGTGGAAAGCACTAAATCATGGGTTAGGAAAATAAAGTTCTTACCCTGCAGCAATCAGAGGCAAGCAATACTTCACCACCGAAACATGGCATGTGCAATGGTGCATTTTAACTGGATTCCAGGGCACAGAAATATTTGCAGCTCTCGATCCTAAATTATACTCACATCCAATATCTCAGATTTTCATATTACTCAAACATAAAACTGTCACCATGTACATTTGGGGCTTAAATTATGTAGAGATGATGTTTTGTTGCATAGAATTTGTTTGCATCTCTGTGGAAACCTGGCAGATATCCCACTGCTGAAGTCCAAAGGGGCAGTGACAATTTAAGAGAAAGCTGAGAAACAATCCAAGAAAACAAGTTACATATGCTTCGTTATCTAATTGCTTTTTCTCATTTTAATATTGGAGGGAAAAAGTCGTGGAAGAAGGCATGATTAAATAAAACCTGACCTTGAGTAATTTGAACAATCGACCAAGCAGCAACATAGGATATTTTCACAGGAATTGACCTTCACCCTGTTTAGGTTCCTGTTTGGGGTAGAGTTAACTCACGTACCGGATTGCATAAGCTACCTGTGGAAATAAAGCAGCCATGGAGCAGGTGAAGACAGGCAGGTGTGATGCCCTGGGATTTTGGTATGCAAGAAAAGGGCTGCAGAAGCTTAGGATTTCTCCTCCCGTGAGCTGTGGCAGTGTGTGTTCCTGGATGTGCAGTCGTAATAAATCTCCTTAGCCCACTTGGTTTGGAAGGAGTGGTGCTGACACCGAGAGATAAGGTGAAGGATGGTGGAAACAGGACCTTTCTGACCACTCCAGGTGGCACAGCAGCAGCCAAAAGAAGACATGAGCTCAAACACCTTTCCCTTGGAATAAAGGACAGATAGAGAATAATGAATTTTAACCCCCAAATGTGACCTCACCTGACCTCCATGAGTAGCACAGCTATTGTCTCACACTTGGCAGAATCCAGTCTGTGAAGATGTTCTCCAGCCATCCAGGGAGCAAGCTTGTTGCCTGTGCCTGGGAGGTGTATGCTTGGACCACGTGGCTTTCACTTCTATATCCTGTCTGAGCTGGCATATCATGCCCAGTGTGAAATTTTGTGGGAAAGGTCTCTGCATGAGGGGTCTTGTGTTTTGCTTGTTGAGGTGTATCTGCATGTGTCTTAAACTCTGGGAGGGAGAAAAAGAATTAAATAATGCATTGGTTTTATTTTAAAAGGAAAATAATCAGGCATTCCATTATGACTGGACTTTGATAAAGTGAAAAAAAAAAAAAGAGAAAAATAATGTATAAACAGCTCTCAACAACATTACCTCCAGAGCAATAGAAAATTTTGTTAGCTGATGTTAATTTTCATGCTTCTGTGGGAGAAGTGAAAAAGGCATGCTGAAAGTGATATTTTTGAGATACCGCTAATAAAAATGGTATGCAGCATAAAAGTAGCACCTTAATTCTGTGTTCCTGCTGGAGAACACAGTTTTTTGGCTCAGGTTTTTCCTGTCTCTGCACTCTGTGCACATAGCTATCACCAATCTACACTCCAAATGCCGATGCCAGCACAGTCAGCCTTCATCAAGACTGGTTCATTTCCCAAACTACACTTCATGCTACCAAGTTACTGTAGCAGGTATCCAGTTTCTTTTTCTTTCCCTCACTTTTAGTTTTGGGTGGACCACAGTTAAGGAACTGCCCTACTGGCATCCTCATGGGTCACAAATGGAAAAGGTACCAGACAAACTAGATGTTGCCATCTGCCTGGAAGTTTTGTATGTGCTGGTCTGGGGCTCTTTCTGACTGGGACACTCATTAGTCTTCCCTGGGAGAGTTTGTGTGAAATGAAAGGCCATCCCAGGCAACTCTTCTCCTATCCCCCATCCTGTGCATTTGGGACAAGCCATTAAGACAGGGCTCTGCCTGCCAGCATTTGTCCCTGTGTGTGGTGCTCAACTCAGTCAGTTCCCATTTCTGCACGTGTTTTGTCTGGAAAAGGCTAGGCAAGAAAGCACAGCCCTGGGCAGCTAGGGTCAAGCATGAGGAAGGTAGCCTGTGCTAATGAGTGTCTGCAAAATGCAGGTGGAGTATTTTAAGCATGTACTTGTGGAGCCTGCTTTATACTCTCTGTGTAAGCAGTTCTCTCCCAGGGCAACTGCAGGCATTTCTCCTCCTGTGGGCTGCCCATACTTCTGCATTCAGCCGTAGTCTCCTCAGATGCCACCATTCTGAAGAACTCTTCCTCCTCCCACTGACTTCCCACCAACTTCCCACCCTTACGTGCATTCGTGCTTAGCATGTCCTTGTTCCCCACAATTCCTATTTTGAGGATGGAAGGCTCTCTGCTCACCCTACCCCACCCCCATCTTCATGTTGGGGTTTTCAGGGGACAAGAGGGTACCTGAGCTTCCCTCCCTCTCTGCTGCAGCCTGTAAGAACAGCGTTGGGCACAGAGAATCCACCTGCCCCTGGTACTAAGCCTTACCTTCTCCCTGGTGGAAAACCCTACTCTCATTGAAGAATGAGAGCGTTTCCATGTCTGCTGCTCTGCACTTCCCATGCTTCTCCCCAGAACTAGTGTAACTGTGGGGGAGGGAGGCACAGAAAAAGCACTCCCTTCTACGCAGAGGATTTGCAGGCACTTCATGCTTTTGTTATATAAAATTTTATGAGTGGATTTGCAAATATTGAGCACAGATACCATAGGTGGACAGACTCTGGAAAAAGGGCCCTTAGCCAGACATATATCAGGGTAAGAGAGGAAGGGGGAAGGAATATATGTGAATCTGCTAAGCAACCTGCCTTATCTTCCATTGATATGTAGAGCACATGTATTTGTGAAGTGTAAAACCCCTGTAAAGAAATGGTCTCAGAAGGATGTCTCCAGATTCATATTTATTTTTTTAAAGAGAGTACATTGCTATAAAACTCTCCAGCCAATTTTTTATTATTATTTTGTTAGACTGCCTGAGCATTCCTTTGCAAAATGAGCTAATAAAGCTAGGAAAACTGATGACACTGATGCTTGGACAGCTATCAGAGGAAAAGAATAAAGTATTAGTGTAGGGAGAGAACTGAAACATTTCCAGAACTCCATTAACAGAATGAGAAGTGTTTTCAGAGAAGATGAGCTTCTATATTAGGAAAGCTTTACTTATTTCCTGTGAGATTCTGCCAGTCCCATAGGAGAAAGAAAAGGCAGTGGTGGGGGTAGGAAGAGCAGCAAATAGACAGGAATTGAGAGGATTATGTGGAGAAAAATACTTTGCCACTTTTTATGCAGGATAAAAAGGGTATCCTGTCTGAGCATGAGAAGAGCTTCTTTAAGCAGCACCTGCCATGCAGTTTTCTTGCAGCTTCCCAGGATTGGGACCAGATGGGAGAAAACAGTTTTCATCCTTTGAATCGGTGGTACGCGCTGAGCACAGAGGGATTGCACCACCAGCCTCCACAGACCGACACTGCAGCGCGAGCGTGGCAGCACCCACCCCCACCCCACACACACAGCCAGAGACAGGGCAGGATAGCAGAGCAAAAAGAGGTTAGAGGAGAAGCATCCTTTCATACAACTGAGCTGCAGCAGCAGGAACTGCTAGAAGCTAAAGTGACAGCAGCAATTAAAGACAAGAACAACCAACATCTGTTGATAAGATGTGCTGCTGCAAGCGAGATGTGTTTACAATAGCTGAAAGAGATTAGAAGAAATTTTCTACTCCTCCCCATTTACTCAATATGTTTGACAGCTCTCTTGATATTTTAAGTTTTAGTGTCTTTACTCTTTAGCTAGTCAGTTCTCCTTGTTTGTGCAGGTCCTGCATGATAGTATGCAAAAGAAAAAATTTAGAAAGAGAGGAAATTCTGATTGTAACCCCCTTTCCCCCAAAAACGGATGAACCGTCTATCTCTTCTCTTTGAAGAGAAAAGGGAATTTAATTTCTAGTTAATGGCTTTTATGTGAGAAAATGGATCCATGGCAAATAAAAACCTCTAACAAAAATAAAAGAACCATGGTGGGAGAAGTGGAAAATATTTGCTATAGTAATACAGAAATCAAAATTTGCTGTGCAATCAAAGCCTGGCAACCTAAGTGACACCTTTACAACACTGTTTCCTGTAAGCTCTTTCAGCCTCCTTCGCTGCTTTCCTCTGTCTTGGTTACCCAGGCTCATTGATGTTTTCATCAGACATGGCTAAATTTATGGCAGCCCTGTTTGCTGGGAGTTTACATCTCATTTACATGGACGCAAGCCAGGAAGTCTACGATGGCAGCTTTGCAATTGCCACTTTGGTGACTGGGGCAGGGGCAGGAAAGAAGTGGGATGCAATCAAAACACAATAAGAAGGGTACCAGCTCAGCATACAAGAAGCATTCCCTTATGCTCACAACAGCACAGGCTCCTGCAAACCCACAGTAGAGAATCACTCTGGGGTCAGGCATGAGGGACTGGACATCCAGTGGAGAATTCCTCCAGTGGATGCAACAGCAGGACCTCAGAATCAAGCCATTGTTGCCCAAAACCTATGAGGTCCCAGATTTCTGATGAAGTGGCATTTCCCACCCAGACCCTACAGTACCTCCACTAAGTACTTGTCATTCCCCTGCTTTTTAGCTACATGTTCCTACCTCCCAATAATAAGAGTATTAATTAATTAGCTCTCCCACCTCCCTAGGAAAGGCAGCAAAGAAAAATGAAGGAGGAATGCAAATGCAACAGTAAAAGAATTAGCAGAAGGAAAGTGGAATTTAATATGTGGATTTAAATCTGTTCTTGTTAAAGATAACAAGGAGAAATGTATGCTACAAGAGTGTAAAGGAGCCTATCAGAGTAAAGGCAGAGCTACACATCAGGCAGAGCTGTAAAAGGGAAATTCTGACTGATTTTTTGCTTGAATTGATGCTTGAATACAATGCACATTTTTCAGTCTTGCTTCGGTACAGATGGACTTGATTTGACATCTTCTGGAAAGAATCCACATTTCTTCCTCAGTTACGCAATTCCTGGGTGGCTATGAAGCTCTGGTCTGATGTGGCCTCTGTGTTGCTCATCACTGTATATCCTCACAATTTCTAAAATACTTTACAGATGTCAACAACTCTAATGTTTTCCAGCCATCAGTGAGTTGTCCTACAATGAAAGGCTTCATTCTCCACCCAAATCCAGAGCTGGACACCATGACTTTAAATAAGAGAGATGGCGGAGTCCCAGCTTTCCCAGACTTGTTCACAGTTCAGTGGCAGACGACCCATAAAAGCTAAACAGGGAAAACAAAAAACTGTTTCTTCCTTGTGTGATGATTAGTTCTTAGACCTTGCAGTCTTTACATATTTGTGTTGTGGCTAAGTCCTCAAACAACCTCAGTAGTTAGTCATCTAGATTCTGTTGCAATTTTTAGGATCTTCCTACTAGAGGCCTTTAAGGTGGAAGGGCTTTCCCTCAAAAGCCTCTTCCATTTGTATCTGTTGGAGAACTCTCCCTAACCTCCCCTATTAATTTTATATAAAAGAACAGATTTTGTTCCTTCCTATCTTTATAGGAGTTAGAAAGGGGAGCAAAATTGCAGGGTTTTTTTCACATGTTGCATAGGAGAGAGCAGGTCCAGGATATTCTGGTTCCAAAGAGATATAATTGTAGAGGCTTTCTTTCGATAGCTATTTATTTTTATCCCTTGCTCACGATTAGCTAAAAGGAGTTCATGTGCAAACTGACAGTACAGCAGAGACACTAGTTAGATCTAGGAGAATTTCCTCCCCTACTAAGTGGCAGTTCAAATCTACTTAAGCAGCAAAGAAAATGTTCACAATTTGACATTCAAGATCATAGTATGAGGATAAATCCTTACCAGTCCCTCTATACAGCTAAAGAAAAGTAATTTCTTTTTATTCCTGATATAAAGTCTCTCCACTGGATCATGGTCTTGGCAGTAGGATAGTCAGAGCTAAAGGAGAGGCAGTGGAAGGATAGTTCAGGCAAAGCCAAACAGGTCAGTATTTTAGTCCTTCGTTTACCACTACACAACTAAACATTTCATACACTTAAGGGAAACTTTATTATTCAACTCAAAGGAAGTCCCTCTGCTTTGCGTATCCCTGTGCTTTGTAGAGCTACTGACCCTACCCTGATGAAGGAGCATAAGGAATTTTCCTTCACTTTTTTTGCAAGGAAGGCCAAACCCTCTGCAATTTAGAGAAATAAATCTAGGCTCCCTCATGTTCAAGCATGCTTTCTGAGTAGATACCTGACCTCATTTCCCTCGGCAGTTTTCTGTCAGATAGGGAGCAATGTACCCGTAGGTTCCTCAAGCTTCTTTTCGTTTTCGTGTCTAGCAGGTTAGTATTACATGCCGTGGGTTCACTGGGAACGAAAGTGCAACCAACACATAGGTGAGCTCTGTCCTATCACATAACACAGGTTGTAATGAATCACACATTTATGACCTAGTAAAACCTTCTCACTGTCCATTTTAAAGCTCGCATTTGAGGCATGCATGCTTTGCATTGTCCTTTAGGAGGAGTAAAAATTGATTGCTCTTTTTATTGCCCTTGCAAAGCTGCTGTGGCACCAGTTCCTGGACAGGGACGGGCTGAGCAGCACTCGGCATGGCTCCCAGGCAGTGGTACAGGAATAGCTTCGAAGTCCATTTTCCTTCTATCTTGGGGCCATTTCACAGAGGTTTCCTGATAATGCTGTAGTGACCTACTTCAGCAATTATCAGGTCCAGTGAATGGTGTGTTTCAGACTTATGAGTATTGTCAGGACATAGCCAAACTTTGTGGTGCCCCAGACACACACCAAGCTGAATCATCCCTGTGTGTAATTATCTCATTGCTGTTTTCTTGTAAGAAGTCAATTAGGCCTCATTTTGATCAAGGTGCAATACTTGCATCTGTTGCTACAGATGAAAAAGTGCAGGTGAAGTTGTCTGAAAGTACTGACAACACAAAATATCCTACAAAATATCCTTGTAATGGAAGACTTTCCACACAGATGAATAGAGATATGGGAGAGAAGAGGTGGCATGATGGAAAGACAAGCCAAAGGAAAAGTAAATCAGCTCATGACATGTGATCTGAAAGACTTATACTAGTTTTTATTTCAGGAACCATAAAATGGTCAAAAGCAGACTTCTTTGGTTACTCAAACAACAAGGCATTGTATTAAATATTTATAAGGCTTCTTCAGTTTAATTTCTTAGTTGTTTTTCTACAAGTTTGTTTTGAATTTCATGAGAGAAACAATTTTTCAAAACACGGACAGTAAAATACCCAGGGCAAATGAGGAAGTTTTAAAAAAAATTCCTGAAGAATGAGTATTTGAATACTTTTTTCTTTCTCAATACATTGCTTAAAACAGCCATACAGCTCACAGAGGTGAGGTGATTATGAGTACCTAGTCATCTCCATTGAGTTCAACTGAATTAGACATCCTGCTGGCTGCATTTCTGTGCTTAGACATTTACAGATTTGGGCTGTTGCCTAGGGAATTGGCCTCATTAGGAAACTATTGTATATAACTGTGGCTATGAAGTAATTTATACAAACCATGACTGGCTATTCTTTTTACATCACAGAACAGGAGAAATCCCACTTGTGTCAATTCTGCTTTGACTTTGGTGTTAGAATGCTGATGGACAACAGAGAAAGGATATGTCACATCAATTACAACCATATCAATGATAAGGAATTCTTAAACATTCTGTATCTCACAGAGGAAAGCGCTTCACTCTAGAAATATTAAGATTATATGAGTGTCTCAGATAGCACTTCTCTTCATTTTATTCTGTGAAAGTGTCTCTAAGCAGATAAAGACATCTAATAAAAGCATTAGCTACATCACCAGAAGTAAAATATGTCTATATATATATGTGTATATAAACCTATATATATACACACACACACACACATATATATATATTTGATTTTTAATTTAGCATTAATTTTAAATGCCTAGAGACATTTTCATTTATTTAAAAAAACCCAAAACAAGGTACAGACCTTCATCTGAGTCCAAGATTGGAGATTGTACAACAATCCAATTTCTGTCCAAGTCAGAACCTGGATGGTGTTGGTTTCTGTTGGGCTTTTATCCAAAATTTTATACAAATACATGTTTTTAAAGAGAATCTATTTAAACTATCTTAAACTAAATCACTTCTAAACCAAATGACATTTTTAAAAATCAATGTAAGAACAACTTCATTGTGTAGGCAAGCCCTTAAGAAGTGTCAAATGTGGGAAGCAGAGATTGTAGATGTGTTTATCTGATAGTGTTAGCAGGGAGGTCTTCAACACTGCTATTAGTTTAGAGCAGTAATTTTCCAGCACGTCTAACTTTTGGAAGAGAAAATGCTCTACTCACATGTTAGTGATCCTCTGACTTGCCATAAGGCTTTATGCATTTTTAAACTTGTTAAGATTCCCTTAGCCTAGTATGTCTGCATAGATAAATAGGCATAACTAGCACATGCCTACCTTACTACCTGGCCTTTACATCCACCAAAGCCGTGTGTACCTGTTGCCTCAAAGAGCACGACAGTGCCATTTAAATCTGCAATTGCTGGGTGCCAGCCTCACTGCCAACTGCCGGGTGGGAAAGCTGGTTAGTGAAAGCAGCACCAATACATAAATATTATGTAAATGCATCTGTAATATAAATACCACAATACTGACAGCAGACTGGCAAATGAACATGGAGAGATTCCTCTGTCAACATTGTAAAACAGGAGCACTGAATGAAAGGCCGCCATGTGTATGCCTTGTTTTGCCAGCTGTGCTGCAGCACGTGCTTCTGGGGTTGGATGGCTCGTGGACAATATTATGGGGCTTTTGGGAAGTGACTGACACATCACCTGGTCTATCATAATTCCTGGGCAGGCATAGTGACTGTGAAGGACACGTGGGCATTAACGTAATTGAGGTTCTTCCTGTGTTCATTCAGTGCTGAGCCATCAGAGGAGTTTTTGACACAGCAGGTGATGAAATAAAAGTATTCTCTTGTAGGACATTGCTCAGTGGGATTGCCAATTGGTGTCTTTCTCTCCTCCATGCACAGTCATGTTGTGGTCAGCCAAGGGATGGACTTCTGGCATTTACTCTCTGCAGTGTCCAAAATCCTGCAGCGTTCCTCTCTTTGATACTTAGCATGCCCTGACCTCCTCTGGATGTCTGCCATATGTGATAGAAGTACTTTTTCCCCTCCCTAGGTAGGAACTTCCAGATTAGATTTTTCTTTCACGTATTGCTTCATTAGTTGTGTTCTGCAGAAGGAAAGCCAGGCATGACACCAAGGCCTTTGCCTTGGGGCAAAGATGTTTTAGGGGGCAGCACTTGGAAAGCCTCCACATCAAGAGAAAGCTGCAATGGGGATCTAATATTCCTAGAGAAAGAAAGTGAGAATATTTTAATTCCACCTATTAAAAAAGGAGAAAGTCCATTGCATGTGGACTAAAGTGATTAAAGGTCTGGGGTGCTTTGCAAGGGAGGTAAGGTGATGAGCAGGAAGGAATCAAGTGAAGAAAGATCAAAATGTAGTGGCACTAGCTAAAAGCAAAGTGGTTTTTTTAAGGGTTGAATGAGCTGTGGGAGAGCTGTTCTTAAAAATCATGTTATTTTGTGATTTAGGTATAATTTATAGCATTAACATATATTGAACAAAAATAAATCTTAAATTATGCAGCTTTTTATTTTTAATAAGATTATAATGGTGAATTTATATTATGGCATGAATTAAACTAGTATGGCCAATTACAATGTCAGCACTTCCACCATCTTGTTTCATCTTGTTTAACACAAAGAGGAGAAAGAAGTCTCTGAGCTCTTGGTTAGTTTTTTGTGCACATCCTGCCCATCTCTTGGATGCATCTTATGCATACTGGAACTGATTGGCCTGATCTTCTCTCCCTGTTGTCACCTGTAACAGGCCCTGTTGGAAGGAAAAATAAAGAGGAAAAACAGAACCCAGAAGCACAGTACTTGGACTGCCCTCTTGCTTTTTTTTCCACCCTTCCAGTCAGACATGATTTTAGCAGGTTCTATCTTAAATAAAAGTACTAAATCCAGGAACCAGTATTTTATGCCATCTGGAAGCTTGATATCCTTGTTTTTCAAACAACTTACAAAATATATCTAATTCTAAATACTCAGAAATTACAGGTGGCTAAAATCCAATTCAGAGCAGAATAAAAGCTAATTGAACAAGGTAAGCAGAGCTAATGTATTGCAATGCTTGAGGCGACTGGGGGAACTAACACAAAAGAAGATGTCTGAGACCTGCTAATGGACTGGAAGAGAAAAAAAGTTTTCCAGGCAGAAACACAAAATGAAAATGAAGAAATGCTTTTATAGACAGCTGGAAAGAGTAAGGAGAGCTGTGCAGGTTGTAAGACTTGGGGCAGGGAGGGTGTTTTGCAGCAGCACCCAGGAGCAGACAGGGGTGCCTATCAGAGTGGGGCAGCAGCAAAGATGCTCAAGGTGGGAGATGGTATCATTTTTATTGCAAAATGCTGAGGAAATATAAATAGGACAAGAGAAGTGAGCCATGGAGGCTGAAAAGAGAGGCTTGGTAATAATACCAGAGGATGAAAAGCAGACAGATGAAGCAGGCTTTTGGCCACCCTCCCATCCATTCCAGAGAGAAGCAAGTGAAGAGGCTGCACGGATGCTGCTGCTCTGCAGACAAGGGTAGAGTCCTTTGCCTTGGGTGCTAGGAAAGACTCCAGTGCAAAAACCAGCTTCTCAAGTTTGGAATTGGATTTAAAGCTTCAGTGAATGTTTACTTTTAGTGTGTGTAAATAAACCTGTGGATATATATACACATACACACGCTTTTTGTTTTCTTTCTTTTCAGAGTTGCAGTAAAAATAATCAACAGCATTGCCAGGTAGCCTTGAGCTCACTACCTCCTCAAAGATATGCACCGCTGGTTCCACAGCATATCCACAACAATTACAGAGGGTGAAAGAAAGGCAAAAGAATATGCACAGTAGAAATAAAAAAAAAAAAAATTCAAATAAAGGAAGGACTCATGTTCTCTACCTTGTAATTCTTGGGTGTAATATGAAATCAAACTTCTGTTCCTGAATAAAAATATTTGCAGTGCAACTTCTGAAGAATAAATGAAAATAAGGTCTATTAATGGCTACATAATGGGCAAGAAAAAACCCCAAACAATTCTGGCTGCAATTGTGAGGAGTTTTAAAAACTCGGTGAGAGAATGGAATTTTCCAGTCTGAAATCTTAGAGAGTCATTGTGGAAGTGTTGGCTTCAGAACATCTCTTGGTACTGCAACCAATTATGACTTCTAGTTAACGTAATCTAAAGGCAGTGATATGCAGCCCTTTGGCAAAGTTTGAATCTGCTGTACTAATTAAGTATTTTCAAAGAGACACGTTAGACACACACAGATTGAGGGAAAGGACCCTGACTTCTATGAATAGGCTGATCTTGTGCCCTGTGAAGAAAAGGGATTTTTCCCACTGCTTCATCAGGAAGGAGAAATCTCCATTCTTACAGCAGCAGCCGACTTTCCAAACTTCACCAAATATTATTTTAAAAAATGAATCATTGATCCTTAAATGCATCCCCAGATGTTCATATTGAATTTGCATTATTTAGCATGCTGAGCCTAACTGTCCGTTCAGATCACCCTAACTGAGGAGTGCTCTGCTTAAGGGAGTCACCATATGCCAATATAAAACCTGTGTTAAGTGACTGGAGAATCAAGCCTACGCTGTTTTACTTTACATCACTATGCATTGCTCTAATCTGAGGGAGAAATAATTGCAAACGTTTTAACTGTGAAAGAATAGGGAGTCATCAAACCTTCAATCATATTTTAATATGCAGTCACACTCCACTTTCATAAATAGGAATTGGAATAATTATAAAGACATCATTTTTAATTGTCACTCATCATTTATTCAACTCCTTAAGTAGAACACACATTTAATTAATGCCTTAGGTTTTAGCGTCAATTACCACATTAGATGTTCTCCCATATTCATTCCATCTGCTACAAGTAGATACTTTACCACTGCACAGTTATACACCCATATAAGATCATGATCACAAATTTTCCTGCCTCCTCATGACCTATTGTACAGCAAGTGAAAAATTTTTCAAAACATAGGAGCAAAAAATAAGCTTTGGCTTGAAATTAGGGATATTTTCTTACAAGCATAAGGAATTTGCTCAACTCGCAGGTACTAGTTTAGCTAAGAATGATGTGTTGCTCATAGTGAAGATGTAGAGCATGTTTAAGCTCTGAGATGCCAGTATGAACATCTTTGGATTACCCAACATTCAGGGCATGGGACATAATTTTGTCTTTTCATGGTTTCAAGTCTTTTTTCAGCTGTCTTGTATTTTTTCACAGCTAGTTTGTTTTAAAGGCTTCAGGTGATTTGGACTTGACCATGTTCTTCAGTAAATTGCGCTAGCAATTGCTTGCATTTACTGTTAAGTAGTTAGATCAGCAACCTTATGTCATTAACTATAAGGCAAAGCCTTCCCAGCCTTTCTTGTTGCCCTTTTTTGACCTTTTCCAACTTTTCGTGCCCTTTTTCTAGTGTAAATCCTCCACCTTTCAGCTGCAGTTTTTGTATTGCCTCAGACAGCCACAAGAATCTCTCTTCTCAGTGCCCGTCAGCTTCTTCATCCCCTTAAGGACTCTCATGTGCCTTCTCCACACTTGGAGAGCCAGTCAGGGTAGCTGTGTGCCACTGCTCCTGGGTTTCATTCAGGTCACTATGTTCCTGAGCACTGCCTCCATGCCATCTGCCTGCTTTATTCCCAAGATCTAAGGCAGCCCCCAATGTATTCCCCTGCATAAGTGCACCTTGCCCCGACCCCATCGGCAATGGTCATTGTGCTGCTGCCAGGAAAACCTTACAGCAGCTCGAAGTGGCCGAAAAAATAAGACAAAAGAAGAAAAGGAGAACACACAGGTGCCCCTAATTTAGTCTGGTCCAAGACAGCAGGGGAAGAGAGAAACATCTCAGGTGGAGGAAGATGGTCTGAATGTGCTGATTTTGCTCAACAAAACCAGCTCCCTGAGGAGCATGTCAATAGGGTACGCTGACCTCTCTTGCACTGGGGCCCTACTTCATGAGAAAGATCAGTTTTACCAACTGGTCTCTCCGTGGCAGATCTTGGAGGCCTTTCACTTCCAATTCCTCCTTTCTCACACCCTGCCGAGAGCCCCATGCTGACCTTTGAGAATGGCCAGCACAGACGGGGGGTACTGAAAGCGTTCAGCTCCCAGGAACATGCCTGCAGCTGGCTTGCCAAACTGCTTGCAAGCATTTTTGGGGCCATTTACTGCTGCTCTGAAGTTTTTCAACTGTCCACAGCCTTTAGGTGCAAGTGCTGGTACATCCTGGTAACACTTCTGCAGGGAACAGGTAGTGATGGTCTTTACCCCAGTGATCACAGGGTGTTAGGAGGGAAAGGAATGTGAGCTGGATGGCTCCACAAAGGTGCCAGAGGCACACTGGCAATTATCTCCCCAAATACAACACCAAATACTTGTGTTCATTGTAGTTAGCTTTTCCTCTCAAAAGCAGTTATTTCCTCTAGCAAGATCCAGACAAGTGAAAATCCCACACTACCTCATGGTCCTCTGTTGAAGTGGCATCCCCAAACTGGTAATCTCTATTATGACTTCCCCAGCATCTGCCCATTGGGTGGAATGACCTGAAAATCAGGAAGAACAATGAATCCCAGGATTCCAGTCAGCACTGGCACTCCTAATTGCTGCCCTGCACAATGGGTCGCTGTGTTACCCCTGCTAGGGGCTTCCCTGGGAACACTGTCATCTTTTGAGTAGTCATTTCGGTCTTTTAAAGTCACCTTAAATAACTAACTAGTATGACCTTAGCATTTGCTCATCACCCAGCAATTTCCTAGGCTGAGACAGACTGCATGTGTTGCAGAGATATCCAGTTCTTTAGAACAGGGCTGGAGGTTACGTAAGTGGTCATGTAATTTTAAAACAATAGCATAGATTTGGACATTCATTTAAAAAGTGGATATGCTAAACATTAAAATACTCAGCAAGGTCACATTTTATAGTAATGGTGCATTTATAAATTTTATAGGGTTAAAAGAATGTTACAGGCATGACATGATGGTCCTATAAATGAATATGCTTTGTGGTATAAGTACTTTATGAGAGAATGCTGAAATTGGGCATGAACTGTGGGAATAAGCAACATACTGACTTGATGAACTTTTTAACAATTGATTAAGTATTAATAAACCTTCACAAATAACAAGTTCAGCCTTATTTGAAAATGCAATTTTACTTAGAAGATTTTTATGAGCAACTGAATACCACAAACCACAATGTAAGATGAACAGCTATGAAAATGAATGTCTCTTCAGGAATTCTGAAAGGCCAGTCCCCTGAATATTTAGTTTCATCATTTTATGTTGACTTGTTCAAGTGCCAAAACCCATTCACTGAGGTTCAATACACTGCCTCCCAAACTGCTGTATTTCTAATAGCCACAAACCTCAGATTTTGAGGCAATTTGATCACATTTCACATTCCATCCAAGCAAGGCCTTTGAACTAAACTGCTTCAGCAATGTTACCCTTTTCTATTAAGTAATGGTGAAAAATATCCATTTTGTTCAGATTTTCCATATCCTTCATCATAAATCTGAGCAACCCCCTGACCCCTAAACCCCAAGAATTTATAATAGAGTTCAGTTGAAGAGGTCCTAGTTCTGGTCACCCACAACTTACCAGAGGAAATTATATTTATGTTTTGTTGTTCCTGCATCATCAGTTCTTTCAGTTACTGAATTAACCAGAACTTAGGTTCTTAGTACGTACAAATAACAAACACAAAGATCTTGTGAGAAGTAGGAGACAGAAGTGCAATAAGAAGGAAGCATCCATTGAGTATTATGCCTGGCTACTGACTGCTCTTGGAGAGAGAAGGAGCTGCTGAAGAATGAGGAGAGCTGATCCTTAGAGCTAATATTGCATTTTAGTACACTGTCACTGACCACATCCACATGCACATCCACTAGCACATATAGGTGCTACACCGTTGGGACAGACTAGCACCTAAGGTGTCTTCATTTAAACCTTTCTAACTTGATAAAAACAGAACAAAAGCCTCAAACAGACAGTCTGAAGTACAGGTACTGACAGAGGTGATGTTTCCCTATTTGCACATGTGTGAGTTTGACAGAGGATTTGTTCTGATGTTCACTTTTCCTGTTCCCACATCCATCACTGCCTTTTTATCCCCAAATGATGGCTCCATTGTGATCAAGCTCTGTGTGCTCATCTAACTCCTTCTAGCAATTCTTGTAATGGGCTGAGCAGAAATGGCACAGGAACAAAAGGCAGAGTCAAAAAGCAGGAGATACTACCCAAAAGCCAGGAGTTGGGCACTTCTCTGCTGTTTCTGAGACTCATTATTCTTGCTGTCCACTACATTTATTGCCATGGTGTTTAGGAATTTCAGCCTTGGATTCCCATAATGAGCTATTTCTATGAAGTGCTGTATAGAGGCAGAACAAAGAGATGGTACTTCCTTTAAGATCTTACCGTGGACAACAGCAGATGGTGATGAGCAGACAGAGGGGGAGTACAGGAAAACAACAAGACAACTGTGAAACTAATTAGGATTGTAAAACTCTGGACAAGTCTGGTCACAATAGAAATATTAGTGGGTTTGGAGGGTGCATTATTTCAGCTTTACAATCAAAGCAGCAGCAACCAGAATAAATCTACAGGCAATATTTTATATATCCTTGTTTCTGAGAAGGGAAAATCTAGTAGAAAACACTCAAGTCAGTATGGATGCAGCAAAATATGCAAACTCTGTATAAAATGAGACCTTTTATTTACCTCTTTTGTTACCCTTGCATTATTGCAGACAAGCCAAGATACAGCTCTGTTTTATTCTACATTTAAGGACAGTTAACTATCGTTTTCATTAATTCAGATATCCTGTAAGGGACAAATGAATGCCCCGATTTTTCTTTTTCTCCTATGTGACAGTTCTGCTTTCTTGTAAGGACGCTGTTCACATATAACACCAATTTTTACCATTCCCAGGAGAGTATTTACTTCTTAAAATCCACAGTGTCCCTATGATAACGATGCTTAATTAAAAAAAAAGGAAACAGACACTACAGTTTTTCAGTATAGAAGATAGAAACACTGTTTCTCTTCCCAGCACCATTTTATTTCTCCCTGAAACATCCACATACTGTCATTGTCTCCATATTAGTCACGTCTCAGAGATGGCAGAATCAGCTGAGAATTTATAAACTGCCTTTATATCTTTGGCTGTTTGGGCTTCAGATTCCTCCCCAGTTCTCCTGTGTTGCATATTTTGCTGGTGCTATCTGTCACTCGTTCTCCTTGCTGTTATCTTTGACAGAGAGCTTTTCATTAGAAACATCCTTTCCTACAGCTCTCTTTGCATTCCTAAGTTGCTTCAAGTTATTAGTCTATATAAAGCAGTGCAGTGCTTTTCTGTGATTTATCTCAGCAGACCTTGGAACCACGCTAATCGCCAAGTTATGACTGTCTGTGTATCGGGCAAAGGAATGTGTGGGTAGCATTTGTCTCTGTGGGGAGGGAGTCCAAGAACCAGCCATTAGGATATTATTAACTTTGTGTCTTAGGTTGAAATATTAACATGTCTCTTCAGTGCGCTGAAAAACATGCCTGAGGTTTTTGCCTTATGTTCCAGGTTCCAACAGCAAAAATACCCCACAACCCAAGCTCCAGCTTGATTGTGCAGCCCCCAAGGCAGTCCCTGACATGTCCAAGCCACCATGATGTGAACGTGTTTCTTAAGTAAAATATTCACAGAGCACATCACGACAAGAGTGTTTACTCCCAGATGCTCTTTCCATTCGAGCTGATATCCCAGCCATGGTGAGCAGAAGTCTGTGTAAGAGATGTTAAAGATAAAGTGCCATCTTCCCCACACTGGGAAGTGGGAGGCAGTGACTGCCCTGCCTGGGAAACATGCATAACATCTCTGCAGCCCTTTGCAAAGCCAGTTAGCACCAGTTAACCTTTATTTTATTAATTCTTTTAATTCTAGTTACCAGGTAACTTTCTGCAGATCAAAAGAAGAGTCAGGAAAAAAAAAAAGAGGAACACCATTAAATGTGTGTTACAAGTTTTGTCAGGTATATTGTATTTGCAGTAATATGCTACAGGGAAAATGGCTTGTTATATGGATTTCAGTAAATGCTGAAACATATGTATATAAGCTTTATATAATATAAATTTGTTAATACATATATAATATGCAACATATGTATATAAAANATTGCCTCTGTAGTCGATGAGCTTGGGTCACCTCCCCAGCCAGCTAGACAGGACTAAACTCCTTACTTTTAGACAGCGTGGTACATGTTCAAATAGTACCATCTGATAAGCTCAAACAAAATGTATAAACTAGAAGGTTCCAGAGGAATTCTTATGTTAATACACCTTCTCACACAGGGCCCTAAAATTTTTATACAGGGCCAGATCTTTTCAGATCAGCTGCGCTGTTCCACATTGCACTGTACATCCTCACCAAAATTAGTGATACCTGTAAATGGAGTAAGGTGCTGCCTGGTGTTGGTCCACAGTGTTGGCACAGAATGAGGCCCCATACTGAGGGTTTGAATGCATGCTGTAACCTATGTAATATATATTGTGAAACTGGCATCCTCCAGTTCTGTTGAATACCTTTGTGCACAAGCAGATTACTAGTTAGCATGAGAAAGTCTGGCAGCACATTCTCCAGGTGCCGTGTTTACAGGAAAGACTGAAAGAGCTTTCTTAAGCAAAGGAACTTGTGAGAAACACTTCGTGTTATCATCTGTTATAAAAAGTTGTAAAAAGAGAAGATGCTCCAGGCAAAGCCAGAGGCCTTTCCTTGGACCTGAATATCATCTCTTCAGTGGAATGAATCGGGTGGCCACTCATGAATCCTCACTTTCACCACCTTTGGGTTCTTCAGAAGCATTTATATCAAAAAGGATCAAACCCAAATTAGAAAATGGTACAAGCTGCACCAGGGAATGTTCAGTCTGGACATCAGGAAGCATTTCTTCACTGAGAGAGGGGTCAAACACTGTAACAGACTTCCTAGAGAGGTGGTTGGTGCCCAAAGCCTGTCAGTGTTTTAGAATCATTTGGACAGTGCCCTTAACAAAGAGCTTTAACTTGGTCAGCCCTGAATTGGTCAGGCAATTGGACTGAATGGGTGCTGCAGATTCCTTCCAAATAATCTGTTCTATTCTATTCTAAACAGTAAAATCTTATCGTAAGAGGGGTGCCATTTTCTCCAGTACTCTCTGTTTCCTGAAGAATGAGTCAGCCTGTTCAGTATTTCTGAAAATGTGCCTCCTGCTTGAGCCTTCGTTGGGAAGGAAATATTTTATCATGAGTGAGCATATACTAGAGGCTTTTTTCCCACCTGCCTGTAAAAATATATTATTTTGTAGTCAAGAACCCAAACAAAAGTTGTCTGCAACAGAACTTATGGGAAACTATTGGGAATTTCACCGTGTAATATCTTTAAAACTACCTTTGGATATACCAGGTGGGGTAGTAAATAGAGCATGGTGTACAACAGCCTTCCTTTAACATGGGTATTTTTCAGGTATATTTGCAACAGTTCGCTGGAAATTCTCAATAAACAGTAACGAGTATTGCTGTGGATTACTTCCTGAACATTTTGGTAAATGATTTTCTGGCCTTGAAGAACCTGAAGGAGAAATGTTTTTAGTGATGTCTAAAAGGAAGTACTGTGCTCCCATTTTTTCTTTTCAGGGGAGGGGGATTTTCCCCACTCTTTTTACAAGATACTGCTTTTATGGGTAATTACTTGCCTTAGTGCTGCATATAGCACTACCGTATACAAAGCATTACTGTCTGACCTCCTCGTTAATTATGCTAAGCAGTACAGCTGCTTTCCACTAACTGTTGAAATGCAACAAAATAGCTTGCCTGCCTGAGGACACTGGCTTTCTGAGTCAAGAAAAAGGCAGAAGCACAGTTTGACCTTTAATCTAAAGTTTAGATACGTGCTGAGGGTTGCTGGAGACAGGGCTTCCACACATGCTCCGACACTGCTGGCTCCAGCATCAGTGAGGCTGCACAGCACATCAGTAGCCAGGGCTGGAGATGAAGTCCTCCTTTCTGCTTCACCAAAATGGAAAGTGCATGTGATGTAGGGGAGTGAAAATATGGCTGGAGCATTAATGACAGCTCCCAATAAGGTCGATAAGCTGCTTTATTCTGAATGCTGCTTCTGAGGCACTTGAGGAATTTGCAGAGGGAATATAAATTTATAGGTGATACCCTATGGAAAAAAATTGCATCACAGCCTGAAATATGCATTTTTGAAGAATGGCTAAGCAAAGCTAAAAAAGGCAACTCCTTTGATGCCATCTGGTGCTGCCCATTAATCAGACAACTATTCTCTTTTAATTAGGGACTAGCCCTGGTACGCCTTGTTATATCAGTATCACCACAGACACAGATAGAGCTCTCTATGTTCTTAATTTCCACTTTGTCCTTTACTACACAATAATTTTAAAAAGAATTAGTTTTCCACCAGGGTTGTTAAGTGATTTCAAACCGTTTTTGTTGTTATCCTTGTTCCAGGTAGACTTCAGTAAAATAAAATGCTTCTCTGTAGCAGTAAACTCTCACTGGACATTATAGCTACAAGGACAAATTACAAATCAGTGTGCAGATTTACTTTCCATGTTTACATGTTGTGGACCTGAGACACAGAGGAATTGTGTTTCAGAAATTCACAGCAACTGGAAAATTAGTGCCTTGAGTTCAGCTTTTTCATCTCTAAAAGTGTGTTGTTGGACAACATCCCTGCATCTGGTGGGAAATGGGTACAAGTCTTCCTTTCCCTCATAAAAAAAAAAAAAAAGTCTGACTAGAACCAAAATTCTTGTGGTCATGATGATTACCTGGGAGTATTCCATCACCTAGAAACCATAATACCTCTCTTATTTTGTGGGCTTTTCTTTTTCATTGTGGTGTCAGAGAACTTCCAGCAGACCGAGGGAAAGACCCTTTCTGGGTCCATTTCCCAGATGCCTCTTAGGCGAAGAGGATGATTTTCCTTCTTGGCCCTTTGCCACTCTGTTAGCTGGGCTGCAGTGAGCCATGTTTATAGTTCACATGGCTGAAGATAATCCCAACAATACACACAGTATGAGGAGAGTACAGCTGGACTGCTGGGAAAATAAAACATCGGAGGATGAAAAAGCAGAGGAGGTGGGGGTTTGGGAGCTTCAAGCTTTTCCCCCTTCAGCCAGGGTAATCAACACAGTCATAAATTAAAAATTTATTCCAAGACAACACATAAGTTACTCAGAAGTCATCATCATCACAGGGCTCTTGTTCACAGAGTCCACATAGAATTGGAGGGGAAAAAGAGAGTCTGCAAAGGGAATTGTTATTTTTATCAGTAGTTAGTCATTATTTGTGGTCTTTCCAGATAAGAAGGCAGAACATATTACAGTACTTATCACCAACATTATCTGCCATTAGACACAACTGAACTATATTATTGCTTCTATTTTTTTATTTGTTTACATTTTTCGGTCTCAGAGCCGTTACACGGAACTCAGCTCCATAGCCTCCCTTTTTTGTCTTTCTAACTATGTATAAATAATTTTCTAAGCAACAGCTTTTTCAGAAATTAAAGTTCATTTTTGACAAGTATGTGAGGTCTTTGTGGCATTAAATGTAACACTGGTCTTGTGTGGAGAGAAAATCCTTTTAAATTTGTCTATTCCAGTAAAAAAATAACATTGATACATGCTCCTCATTAACCCAGAATTGAACTTTATGATCTAAAACCTTTTTTTGTATCTATTAATACTATTTTTTAGTGGCAGAATATAAATTCTGTAAAGGTAAAGAATGCACTTGATGGCTTCTTGTTCTACTTCAAGGCCAAGTTCAATAAATGTAAATTGGAAGAGAAGTGTCATTGAAGATCATTGAAGCCAGCATTGCATACATTTCTGTGACATTCTGTCTTTTCTCTGGACTGCTCACCAGTCATGAAATCTTTCCTACTTTTGCCTGTAAAAATAATTTGTTAAAAAAAATTGCTGGCTGGTTTGGGTAAGTGGTATGTCTGCCTGTAGTTACTTTGCAAGTTTTTTGCTGTGCTATACTGCATAACTGTAGCACCTGGACTAGATGGCTGAAAATGTTTAACAGGATAACGTTGAAAAGCAATTAGGAAAAAAAAAAAAAAGGAAACAAAAGCCAGCAAACCAACCACCCCTTGTAATTTCAGATCAGATAAATATTTTAAAGGAACAAATACTGTGTCGCTACAAGCAGCTCAAATAACAAAAGCTGCTGCCCTAAATGCAGCTGTAAGGTTATTTATTCACACATACATTTGTAAATCTTCTTGTCATCATTCATCTGGCTCCTGGGATAGTCCAAAACAGTGTTTTTCAGGTCTCTGTAATTGTAAAAATCCCCAAGAGTCTCTCCTGGAACTGAGTCAAACAAGTCACTGATCATCTTGAAACACCAAGTCTTGTTAACTTCCCCTTCCAAATCTCTACAAAACTTGTTTTTCCAACAATGGAAGTCCCTCTTTCCCTTCTATTCCCTCAAACTGCTTAGTCTGGGACTATACCTGGGTATAAATTCTATCAAGGCAAAAATTAGAGACTAGACAGGTACATATTCTTTCTCATACTCCTTTCCTTTAAGGATTGAATGGAAATGTATGGAAAAACCACTGCAGCGTTTGTCTATTCAGAACTTACCCACCACAGTTTTTCTTTGCCCCCTCAAGACCTGTGTGTAGATGTATGATATGATGAAAGTCTGAATTTGTCACAGACTAATTCATGTGACAAATAGAACATATATGAAATAGACATTGCTGAATTTCTTCTAAAATCGCACCCTTCCTTCCTTCCTTCCTTCCTTCCTTCCTTCCTTCNTATGAATTTTAATTGAAATCTCAGTTTCCCAGCTCGATCTTTACTATGTTCCAGGCCACACCATTTGGATACCACTGGCGAGAATAGAGCACATTAAGGATGGTTTAATCTGAAAGGCTTTGCTTTTGGGAATTTTGAAAAACATGAGGAAACATCAAAAATGTGTCTTCATTGGTTTTCTGTCTTTCAGGTCTACAGCATTAGTTACCAATCTGGGCCCACAAAAATAGGATAAACCATTTATTTGCTTGAGTGTTTTAAATAAATTGCTGTGCAAAGGACTAAAGCTGGGCAAAAAGGCAGTGGTTGGCTTTTGAGCATAAAGTGGCTGAGTCTCAGAGAGGGCCCATGAGCTAGAAATGCGCAGGAGTTGTGATGGGAATCAAATCTGACCTTTTTACTCATTCCAGGAAAATCTTATTCATCTGCAACACCGAAAATATTCCCTGTGCCTCTTTTGTTTCAGCAAGGCTGGGAAACAGGAATACAGCAGCGGCAGGACAAAAGCTATTCTTGCAGATTTCCCAGCTCAGCTAAACCCGGGACCAACGGGAAAGCCCCTGAGAAAGCCTGGAGACTCCCAGCACAACCCAGAGGCTTCAGGACACTTGTCCACGGGGAACAGGAATGGGAAGGTCAGGCTTGGAAGGCAGCAGGAGCAGCCTTCCGTGTGGTATTTCTGTACCGCTGCTTCCTGCCTGGGCTGAAGTGGGGAACAGCAAAGTACGTGACTTTTTTAAGCAAGGTTCTCAGAGCCCCGGTTCGGTGTACTCTGCCCACAAAGGTCAGGAGCCAGGCAGCAGAGCTAAGGAGATTGTGTGGGATATAAGTCGCTGGTGGACGTGGCAGACTGTCCCTTATATAGCAAGCACCGCTAAGTGGATAAGGGAGGGCGCCAGGGAGCGGAGTCAGGGTGCCAGCCCTGTTTGTGCAGTGCTTGTCTTGCACCTCATGCAGCTGGCTCCAGACGGTTGTACCTGGCTTTCCTCTGCTACAGAAGCGCCCTGAAAAGGTCATTTACAGTCCTAAGCGAGGGCTTTGCCATCTACTGATAACAAAGATCCTTCAGAAGCGGTAAGTGTTACCAGTTCTGTAGCACAGCACTGAAGGATGAAGAAGTACTCTGTACTGTTACCTGTGCCAAAAGGATGCTGTGGTGTCTAAATCACATCAGTCTCCAATTTTTCATATATTTTTCCTACTTTCTTTCTGTTTGTTGACATCCACAGTACACTTTAATAAGATTTACCCAGAACATTACTATAATAACACTATTACATTTCATTTCTATGGTGCTGCTGTTAATATTTAATGGAAAATGAGACAGGTGCCCCATTTTATGAGGCAATAATATGTTTCCTGACTGGATAAACTATGAATGCTGAAGGACTGAATAGTTTCACACCTACGTGGGAAGGAGATTATTGCTAAGGGAAAGAGAATGTCTACTGTATTCTCCTATTCTCCAGTGTTGTCCCAGGTTAGGAAAGGACAACATCTCACAAGCTGCCTGCCAGTCCAGTTTGCTGTGATCAGCTACCATCTTCCATGTCTCAGAAACTATCCAATGGGACTTCAGCTGCTTAGCAAATAAGCAAAGGGCAGCTACCAGACATAGAGTGAGAATGAAATAGTGTTATTTACTTTTTCCCACTTCAAAATTTATCTTTCCTAAAACTACATTGGGGACAACAAAAAAGGTTGTGTGCAGTTTTGTTCAGTGTGAAGGAGGCTGCTTCACTGCAGGGTCAGAGCATCATTTGCATCTGACACAAGTGAGTAGAGCTCTAGTGCTGCTGTATGTTGGGTAAAAGTTTGCCTAATTGCATGGTGCACTCAAAGCCGCCTGAAATGAAGCCAAAAATGAGCATCTGTGCTAGAAATTCAACCCCATGATCAAGGTCTTCTTTGTTCTGCCTCTTGCAGAATATGAGCTTTCATTTCAGGTTTTAACCCAGAGGCTTTTGCATTTGTTCTAGGATTTTGCAGATGATCTAAGAGAAAATGAATCATCTTTGGACGTTTTGGAGCTGAACATCTATGACATACAAATGCAGAGAAACTCAATTACCCTTGTCATCCTGGGTACTCATATCTACATCTGTCAGAGCTATAAAAAACAAAGCCATCATATTTTATGGTGATATAATCCCGTGTCACATGTGCACATGAGACTCACAGCACGCCCTCCTGCTGTGTGCACCTCAGCCCAGACACAACATCACGCACATGCCATGGGACCCTCTTGCTCCTGCCTCCCTGTCAGACAGAGCTGTTCAGCCTGACTTGTTTCCCTCAGGTGCTGAGCTGTGTCAGTGAATGAGCCCCTCGTGGAGGAACCTCATTACAAGCCCTGTTTGTGAGGTCAGCAGGAGCCTGGAGAAGCTGTGCATCCTCCGAGCAAACCCAGGGGTAGGAGAGGCCAGCCTTTTTTTGTGGTCAGCCTTTCTTTCACCAAGTTGGTTCCTATCTCCCTGTTATGATGATGGTCGTGATAAGTCCAACAAAAAACTGAATGAGTATCCAGACTTCAGCAAGTTCACCTGGTTCTATCCAAAATGGAGCCTGAAGAAAGAGACAAACTAGGGATGTGGAGATGGGCTTAGTCACACCAGTACAGGCAGCATGGCTGAGCATCAAACAGTCCCTTTATCAGGGGATGGTAAAATGGCCATGGCTGTGCCAGAATTTTCCTTCTCAGGGTAATTTTCTTATTATTTTGAGTAATCCCTGAGAGTGGTTGCCTCAGTGGAGAAGTCAGCCAGGTCTCAGCACCTGCTGCTGTTATTTTGAATGACTCAATTTCTCCTGATCTAAATCTGATTTCCAAATATACAAGTAACTCTGCACATTACATCTTAAGTGACATAGGCTTTTGGTACATAGAATACTAGGATGTGTGGCTTCCACTTAATAATGTTTTAAACCTTACTTCGGCAGTTAAAAGTCGTGTTTTAAACTGACTTTGGGATCAAATATATGCAGTGAAATTAAATTCTTCTCTCAGGATCCTCAGTTATGCTTAATTTTTTTTATGGCATTTGAAAATGCAGTTTTGGGTAATCTTCTCAGAAAGTTTTTACTGATTGCCCATTATTCAGGGTAGGTGTCAGGGGAAAAAAAACCAACCATATACTCTATGTAGTTAGGCAATGGGCCTGGGAGAAGTCAGACAAAAGGACCCATGTGAAAGGGGGCACATCATCAGACATTGCCTTTAGATTTCAGGCAGTTCATAATCTAATTAATTACCCCTTTGATGTTCTCTAGCCAACACATTTTGACCATGTCTTCTTTTTATGAGCAGTAAGTTACTGCCTGTGTCAGCATTTTGAAGTCTGTCCTGTCATTTTCTTTACTTTATAGGGAGATGAAGTTTCCTGTGGTCTTGTCTGTGTAACCTCCCAGCTCTGGAAGGTGAATGCTGAGTGTTGTGGAGCTATTACTTAATTATTTCATGATTGACAGGAAGAGGGAAGTTGCTGTGTGATGTCTTCTCTTAAATTGCCTGGCCTCATTTCTTTCCTGTTTCCTCTCAAAACAGAGCTGTCTTCCACCCAAAATGAAAATTAAAAAGAATAACCACAACTTGCAGCTACAAAAATCACAGTAGCAATGACAGAAGAATGTACTCTGAGCAACATCAGTTTATAATTAAACTATTTGTCTTTCACGAAAGGTGTCTAGGCTATTCTTGTAGGATATAATATTTTTTCATAAGCTTTATTTTTTTCAGATTTCTTTTCTGTTGGACAACCGAGTATTTAAACACAGTCAATAGCAGCAAATAATCTCCTTTTACTACCACTTTTAGCTGATGCATTTGGGACTTTGGCAGACTGCAGTGTTCTTTCAGCTAATGGTTAAAATCATCGCTACATGCAAATGCTCCTCATAAATAGCTACAGGATCTGCCTCTGCAAGGTGCTGAGCTGCCTCAGCCCTTACCAGCATAAAATGAGAGTCTGGCAATCATCTCATCTCTTGGGATCAAAGGACAGAAAAGGCTGAATACTGAGTTTTGGGCATGATTTCTTTTTCCTAGTTGGTGAGTGGTGCTCAAGTTACAAATCAGTTCATAGTTTGAGTGGTGTCAATTTGAAATCGCTATTCATCAGGTCTTAATTTTTCCTAAGATCCAGTGACTCAGCAATCAAAGCCCACCATATTAGAGGTGATGGGACCCTCCAGCGGGCATTTTACATTATCTGGCACTTTGCCTGGCTTCAGCAGGGTGCCACTCTCCCATGCTTCTCTTGGCTCTCATAAGGACTAAGAAATTATCACACAAAAGTTCTCTGTCCACCTGACCCCACAGGTCAAAGCTTCTGGGTGGGGTACTTCAGCGTAGTCCTGTCAAAGCCACCCAGAGAAGACACTGGCAATGGCTTTGGCATAAATCAATGAGTCAGTGCTTTCTGCCCTTCAAAATAATTTCATTCTGTCCACCTCAGACCTTGCCCTCTCTTAGCTTTGTCTCTATTGTCTCTCTGGCTTCTCACAAGTTATGAAAAGCGTTTTGTCATGTTCTCTTCCCTTCTATAGCCAGCACTTCCTAATCATCCAAGTGCTTTACATTTTCCACAGCTGGCCTCCAAGACAGTTGCAGCCTTGGGCGTAGGGCTGGGTATATCAGCTATGGTCATGATTTATTTTTGGGATGCAGGAGTATGCCCACATCTCAGCAGCTGTGAATGCTGGCATGTGCTGGAGACAGGAAAGGTTTACATTGCCTGGATTCCAGGGGACTGATTTAGAGCGACTCATTTTGAGGCAGTTGGCCAGATAAAACCCATGCCGACTCCCCCTGGAAAGCTACCATCTAAAAACAATACAGTCTCATCTCCAGCTCTTGGGCAGTGCCCTCAAGAAAACCAGGCTTCTCTTTGGTTCCACTTTCTGTTGCACCCGGAGGACAATGGGCATAAGCTGGGATTGCGTTTATCTTTTGTGTGTGTCTAATTTGTGTACATCTTTTCGTAGGAATGCCAGGGTGCCAAGCCCACCTCTCCTACCGGCGTATGGGGAATCAGAGCTGTAGAGCTCAGCAGCCACGTCTGTTGATGGAGAGGTGATTTGGGGTTTGTTTTTCTTTGAGTCAGCATCCCCAGACCACAATGAGACAGCAGGTGAATAATTTCTGTCACTTTTTGGAACTATGACCAGCCCGGAAAACAAGATATGATGCAATGATTAAGAGAATAATTAAAACTCTGAACAGCTTCTATTTAATGACTGTAGTAATGACAGTAATGGCAGGACAGTTCACCCTCTTTGAGCATGCATTTCTTAGTGACATAATACATTTCAAGCTTTAAAGCACCCCTGTGGTTGTGATAAATGAAATGATTCAATAAATTAAACATGGCTCAGAGAGAGAGAGAGTTGGTGAGTGGTGGCTGATACTTGGTTCATGTAAAAATAAAGCAGCAGCAACCCTGAAGCTTTGCTTTGTGCAAAGCTCTGCTTGTGGTTAGGCTTGCTCATGGTGCAGTGTGAGGTGCTGTAACCTGTCAAAGCTGCCTTGCAGGAATCAGCTCTCTCTCATCTGCCCCTGATGTGCTGCATGACAAATGCTATCTCCCCTGCACAGCTGGGAATAGAGACACGTCCTGAGATCGCAGATCGTGAAAAAATCTGGGTGGGACAGCAGATATTTTAGAAGTACCTGAGGCAAGTAAATTGTTAAAGCAACCCCTTTTTATATGATGGCTTAATTAACAACCATCATATTACTTCTTTTAATGTGATTCACAGTGCTTAAGAGAAGACTCCTTTTCCGAGGCAGGGACAATTCCCTTTGTGATTTACCAGGTTTTTCCTCACTGCTGTGAGGAAAAGGAGCAGAGAAAGTCTCTTGTCTTTTTCCTGAGCTGGCAAACTCCAGCACTCCAATGTGTGAGAACTGGAGACAAGGCAAATCACAACCAAGATCACTTTTGTCCAGATCTGGAGCCCATCAGCAACAGGCTGAGGGTGCCTGAAGATTCCAGACAGAGTGGAAGGTAACACCATGTAACACTGCCAACCACAACAGAGACTTTGAGCAAAGGTGAACACTCAGCTTGCTACTATGGAGGGAAATTTCTGGAAACTATTGCAATCCTTAACATTTTAAAAGGATGTTTGTGTCCTGAGCACTTAAACTGTGAGAGGATTGAACCATGCCTCTCTCTCTAGACTGTAAATAATTTGCAGTGAGAGCTGTTTTTATCACTGTGCTTCAAACAACACTCAGCATATTGCTGGAACCAATTATATAAATAAATTATATAATATGTCTTTGGGTAACTTAAATACCATGCTGAGCAGTCAGTAGTTGAAAACTGAAAGATGTCCAAGCCAAATTTGAAAATAAGGCGATAAAACATTAGATAATTCAGTCATATTTAGTATAGTTTTTATTATCTGTAGCAGCCTGGTAATATAGAAAGATATTTGCATTAAAATACCATTGTTCCTCAGAACAGATGTTTCTATATTACTTTCTTTATTGTGTTTAATAACACATTATAAGACATGCTGTAGTCATAACACATTGTTAAAAATTTTCTGTAGATACAACATTTACTTTTGATTAAACAAATGTGCTGGGAGTTTAGGGTATCCCAGTGTAATTTAATGTTATTACTCTGCTATTTTCGTGCCATTAATTGAATTGCGGAATGGGCTACTTTAAGAAAATATGAAGAATATCTTCCTTTGTTTCTAAAACTTAAGGTAAACAAATTTACTCCTACATGTTTAGTGATGAATATTTCATACTGTTGAAGTTCAAAATAAGCCATATTTCACTACTTAACTATAGTTTCTTGATAATGGCAAAATGCCAGTTCTCAAAATACAGATTACAAAGCAAAGACCCAGATGAGTAAAGTCAGCAGATATTTTGTGCTGGACACACCATGAGTATAAACAGATTGAAATCCATGGAGCTAGAGAAATGGAAGGTCAAGCTTTTTAATCCTTTCTTATTCAAGGATTCTCTCCTGAACATAAAAGAGAGGTAAGGTTCTCTGTAGTAGAAGACTGTGTGTGTAAGAAAAATTAAAAGATATAAAAATAAGAAAAGAAAAGAGGGTAACAGCAGGATCAACTGGTTTCAAAGAAAATGATGCCAGTGAAGGATGAAAGTGGGAGAGCAGCGAACACGAAATTATCATGGGTAAAGAAGGGAAGGCAATAGCTCTCATGACAAAAGGTCATCAGTGGTGGGAAAGACACCCCTTCATTCTTATCTTTGATTTCAAACATATTGATGCATTTGTATAGAAAAGATTACAGAGGCTAGTCTCTGCTATGTTTTTGTCAGGACACTGATTTTATGTGCACATTCTGTGTAGTTTGAATCTTGATATCCAGAAGGCATTTGACTAATAGAGCAGCGGATAATGACCAAGACTGTTCTGCAGGAGATTAAGGAAATTTAGAGATCTCTGGGCAAAACACTGCTTTAATATTATTAGTCACCATCATATAAACACAGCCCTCTGCATCTGCCCACAGTAAAAGGGAAGCTGTCTCTGTTCAGGTTACCAGGTCAAGGTGTCCTTGACGTAGATAACTTGATCATTAGCCTCTTAGCACAGAGTTGGAGCTTTAATATGTATTACTTTGCTGCATATCATATAACCTCAGTGAGTCTGTGTTGCAGACTATCCTTATCTAAATGATTAACATTAGATCATGAGTGGTGGCTAAAAAAAGGTGCAGGAAAGATCAAAACAGTGCCCTAATTAAGCAGCATCCCCTCAAACACATTTACAGCCTCAAGGTGACTCCTCAGTCTGTGCTCCTCAGCCCAGCAACAGGGTTGTTTGCCAAAGCTTAGAGGAGAGCAGTCAAAAGACAGCAATCTGCTCAGGGCCTGATTCCTGGAGTAGGAAAGAGAGGAAATTCTCACTTGCAAAAACTGGCATGCAGATGAGCTTAGCCCAAAGTGAAACCAGGGCTCAGTTCACCAGAGAAGGGGCTGCTTGAGTAAGGCACCCCCAAGGCATGAATTTAATTTCAGAGGAGGTCCTGCAGCATGTAAAGGGCATAGTGCTCAGCTGGCATGAAGGTATAGCCTGCAGACTGAAGTAAGGAGACCTTAGTTCATTACACCACGAAAGAAGTCTAAGAACTGACTACTTCTTGGAAAGGCTGCCCTTAGGGAGCTGGGAGAGCTCTCAGGAGAGGCAAGATAGGCGACAGCTGGGGTCAGGGAAATGTGAAGTGCATCTCAGCTCATTTGAGCAACATAAGGGCACATTTATAGTATTTGCTGGTGAATGGCAAGGTTTTACTCTACATCCTGGATGGTCTATCCTGTGCTGTTAGAAATCATAAAGTAATTCAATATGTGATAAGGGAGTAGCTTGATACTCATCAAGGATGAAATCTCAGTTTCTGCAAAGAGTCACGCCCTTCTGCTTCGATGAAATGTTGAATAATAAAAGCCTTTGGACTTGGCATCCAATGAAATGTGAAATCGAGGTTAAATGCCAGTTCTTCAGTCCAAACACTTGGGGCTGGTTGAGATGAGGCAATCAGTCACTGCAAGGACATAGGGATGCTTCACAGAACCAGCTATTTCTTCCCTATTTTTTGAACCAACTTCAAGCATTTTCAGGCAGACTGAAAGCAAAACACTCCTACTTGGGTAGAAACGTCTCTCCCTTATTTTTTTACCTCACTCAAAAACCTTGAATTGCACTTTAAAATAATTGACAATGTGTAACCTTAGGAAACCACATTCTCAGTGTTCAAACATATTTTGGGACTTTGCTAATATGATATTAAAGTGTATGAGACACACTGGCTACCATTTGGTCTGAAGGAAACAACAGATGCCAGGTAAAATAAGAATCCAGTGCTGCCAGTTGCAGGGCCTGGAGGAAATACCAGAGATGTCGATGGAGTAGAGGATGGTGATAATTCTAGGCTATGTCTACACAGCTTGTCAAGCACAAATAGGGAAACTCTGGTGCACCCCCTGACCCCATGCTCTGCATTCGTGCCAACAACTCTACACTATTTCTCAGTCAGCCTGTTGGTATGAACATTGCATAAGAAACTCTGAGCTATAAATTGGGTTTTCTTCTAGGTGAAGCAACATCAGGAGCCATGTAAGAAGAATTGCTTAGATGTAATTTTTGTCTGATAGGATATATGGTAGTCGTCAAGGCAGTAAAATTTCATCTGCCATGTCTGCACAACAAAACATCTTTCTCACACCTGGGTTCACCCACCTGCCTGCATCTTCCTCCATTCTTTGAGTCTCACCTGAGTTCACATGTGAACTGTACTGTGCCCCTGGAGCTCTCTACACAGATGGTATTTGTTCTCAGGGGTACTCTTTCCTGTGAGACTTTGCATGGAGAAATTGAGCCTCAGGTCAAATTTCTCCCCTGGCCCTGGTAGGAAGCAATTTCCAGTGATGTCCTCTATCAGCAGAAGAGCACACACAAGAAAGCTGTACATATTTGCTCTATCTCTAGGATGCTGCATTTAGTTTTTGGCCTTTCCTTTTTATTTTCCTGCTAGTTATTTCTTGCAGAGGGGGGCTTTTCTCTCTCCTCCAAGCTTTCCTAACTGTGCCTTTTGTAAATTCTTAATTTCAAAGATGTTCTTCAAAGACCTTTTGTTCCGTCCTGTACCTAATTGAAGCTTAATTGTCCACAGATAAAGGTTCTTACTGTTTCACAACAGGAGAATGAAACAGAAGCTTCTGTGGTCTTAAATGCAAGATACACATGAATACAAAAACTCTGGATGAACCATTTCAGATGCTAGAACAGGAAGGCTGTTCAGAACTCTGGCTTTATGGAAAAAATAGCCAGAACCAGGGTAGCTATAGCAACGTGCATATAGCCATGTTTGAGGGAAATCTAGCCCTCATAATGGGAAATCCAATGAAGCAAACAAAGCAGGTACCTAAGTAAATCTAATAAAATTATTAAAATTAATTTAAGACTAATATAACAACATAAAAATCCTTTGCACAACATGCAACAGTTTTAACTCTTCAGCCTCAGCAAGCAGTCAGGCTTATCACATCCCCAAACTCTGTTAGGAACAAACTGTTTCTTAGAAACCAACTTCAGTTGTCAATCTGATGCTTTGTGCACACATGTGCACACACACGTGCCCCCACATTCCACTGGCATTCCATCATATCTGCTACCTGTGCACATGGTGTACACGTACAGTATTGTGTACATGTACATATCCTGTCATGCTTTTTAAAAGCCCTGCTCTTCCTCGATCTCCGTGATAATATCAGCAGTGAAATCCTTGCAGGTCATGCTGGTGCAGAATTTGTGCCCTTCTCCTCAAGAAGCAAAGGCCCTTGGCCTTGCACTGGAGCTGATCCTTGGCCTGTCAGTAGCACAGGGACATCGGCACAGCCGGAATTCAGGAATGACAAGGCAGCACATGCTGGGGTTGGAGCTGCTTCTTTACAATATCCATCATCTTCCCAGCAAACTCACAACCTCCTCTTCTCCCAGAGCCTGAGGCAAGCTTCTCAGTAAATGCAGGATAAGTGGTTCCCTTTGTCCGAATGGTAGTGAACTCCTAAATGCACAAATTTTCATTTTATGATTTTGGCCCTTTTTCTGCAGTTTCTCATTCTTGGAACGCCTTCCCTCTTTTATGATCCAAGCAGCCACCCATTTTCATTTAAATCATTCCTTGAAACACACTTTCTTTGCAAAGCCTCTGGCTACAGATGACTGGATATGGCAGAAACAGCATTTGAATTCAGAACAAGGGTTTTGTTTGAGCAAATTGTTTGGGGGATAGCCACTTTTTATACCACACCTGATATTCCACAGAGTATTAGCATGCAAACAAAGATTTATTATTCACTAGTCATTATTTCATTATTCTTCTGTTTAAAAGAGATCCACTCATCTGGTCACAGCACCAAGAGAATAGAAACATATCATGTCATTTAGTGTATCAATTACAGGCCTTAAATGAGGATGAGCAAATAGTCATGGTGAGTGGTTTGCCATTTTTACCTGTTCTCTACAGTGAAGAATGAGTTTCTGTCTTCAAGCAAACAAAAAAGTGAGCATTTTTGGGTAATTGTTTGCAATCAATAGCTGAAATGAATATTTTTTCCAGCAGAACTCCATCATGAAGAAAACCTAATTTTAAAACAGTTAGGGGGGAAAAAGTTCATAATCTTATTATTTTGAATTATCTCCTTTATTTGATTTGTGTCCTTTATATCTATGTGTTCTCTAAGTTGGTTTGCAGTGCAGTAGAGTTAGGGCTCCTTTTCACAGTAATTGTCAATGTTAAGATTCCTAATAACTTTCAGCCAACAGTGCAAAATTTTATCTGGAGCTGCAGTGAAATGCAGTGGCAGAGGAGGGAGGAGCCTCCAGGAAGCATTTGGGACAGAACCCCTCTAAGCACTCCTTCTCCCGTGTGCCTGTGCACGCTCGCACACACAGGCCTGTGTGCACACCGTGGTGCCAAGTGCTTTGCCAGTGCCACCAAAAGCTGAGCACCTCGCAGGAGGAGGAGCAGGCCAGGAAAATGACCACCACAAGCCCTTTTGGTCCCGTGTGTTTTGGTCCTGGGATTCCTCGCACAGAATGCCAGCAGCAGATTTATGTGCTACACGCAGCAAGCCAGATAATACAGTCGCGGGAGGAATGCCCAGTTGTCTATGTGGGTGCAGAGTCTCATCTCTGAGTACCATAAATTCTTTCTACGATCAGCCAAAACTGTGTCAATTCAATCCAAGACATCATTAACCTCAATAATTGTCATGTCCTTTTGGTCTCAAGGCCCTATGATTTGTCATCTACTTTCTCTCTGTCTGGAGGCCCAGAAAATAGGCTAGATCACGCTGACTTAACTGCTCCATCAAGGACTCAGTGGATGGGAACAGCCGTCCTTCCCTGAGAAGAACCCAGCTGAATAAAGTTAGCAGAACAATTTGACACTAAATAATCAGGTAAATGATGATAAGTGCCCTGTGGTGAGACAGAAATATGACGTAAAACAAACCAAAGGCTCTTGCTAAACATTTGTATTCACAGGTAAATACCATGTGGCCATGGGCTGTCCATTCATAAGGTGGCACCAGGAGGATACTCTGCTGAGCATGGTCATTCCCCTTGGTGTCCCCTTCCCACTGAGACCACAGGAGCCAGCTTCTGACTTTGGCCAGGGCCTATGCTGTACTAGGGGCATAGCATCCCACACTGGCCTGAAACGCAAAAAGTTGTTAAAGAATTGTGACTATCCCAGTTTTTCCAAACAGTAAATATGTGTGTGTGTGTGTGTGTGTGTGTGTGTGTGCGTGCAGGCAAAATAGGACAGGTATGAAAAATCCTATGGAAAACCGGAAAATCACGTCCTCAGTACAGAGTTAAGATGTAGGCTGCCTTTAGTGCAAATACATCTTTCCTAGTTTCTTTTCCTCCGAATCTAAACCCAGCAGGTTGTTCCCTTGCTTCCCTCTGAGGAAGTGAATGTTGCCACTGCTTTTGCTTGTGTGGTATGGGCGATGTCTGTGCTCCATTGAGTGTTGCCTTATTAGCACATCCTGCAAAGTGATAACTGTGGTGGAAAGTCCTTGCCTAACATTTATAAACATTTCCTCAGAAGAAACGCCAGGCACTCCAATGCATTTAATTTTAGGGAAGCAGCTGGTCCAAAACAGTGTAGACTGTATTATTAGTCTCTCTCTGGGGCAGGACTGATCATGCTTTCCCATGGAGAGAAGGGGCAGATGTGGGTTTGGAGCAGCTTTGGTGTCATCCAGTGTTGGTTTTCACTGTACCAACAATATAACTGCCTAGAGAAGGGGACATGACCAAACTTGGATTCAGCCAGCCATATCCTGCTGCGGTGGCAAACTGAGCTTGAGAAAAGGGTTAGGGATACTCAGAAGGGCAAGGTGCTGCATTTCAGGGGGTGCTGTGGTGAGGGGAGGAAGAAAAGAAATGCAATTGCCTTTTCCTCAAAAATGAAGGCAATTCAATTTTCCTGAACTGTTACAGAGAGGAAAACCTATCAGTATAAAGGACCATGCCTGTTGAAAGCCCACAGAGATGCCCAGCAGAGCTGAGTGGTACGAGAATAACCACTGGTCTGTACAGACAGACTTAAGTTACAAAACTCTTAGCCAAGCACAAGTTCCTCATCCCAAGGGCAGTGAGGTGGTGCAGCCTGAGCCCCGCTTAATTACTGAGTAAGGAGAAAACATATGGAAAACCTCAGGATGGGGAAGCAGCACAAAATGTCTTTGTAGGGTGCCTGTGCCAGTAACACTGCCCTGCATCCTCCTAGGAAGCAAGCCAGGGAGCAATACCTCAGTGAGAGGAGCTCTGAAAGCCTTGATTCAATTTGTACCCAGCTCAGCTCCACGACTGTCTCTTAGCTGCTTCAAATTACTTTCTTTTTGGCAGGCCCAAAATTAAATGTTAACTCAGGGAACTTTATTAATCTCTATTAGGAAGGAGCTGGAGTCTAAATAGCTCGAACCTAGGCTTTCTGGTGTGTCAACTGAAGCAACATGCATTTATTCAATCTATAAAACAGTTTGTCTGGCAAACTAGCCAAAAGTAGGTGCCACAAAAATACAATAGTTTAAGCACAATGTTTATCTTGAAATTTTTTTATGACCTCCTTAAAAAAACCCAAAACAAGTAAGCAAACAAAACTATGACAAAAACTAAGAACTAGTCTGGGAAGGCTAAAAATACTAAAATAATTAAAAATTTATTTATTTTAAGGTCTTTTCCTAACACTGCAGAATAGAGTGGCATACTGCAGGTTTTCTGCTGCTATTGCATTGTTTATGTAAGGGAAACTCCCTTTTAAGTAATTTTTATTTAAGGGAAGAAGCTGAAATTCTTCACTATAATACACTATGCAGAGAAAATGTCAGCTTGCCATCTAAACTAATTTCTCTTGTTGAGGCAGTGGCCAGCACCACACGTTTAGGGAAAAAAAAGGGCAAGAAGTGTTAAAATGAGCAATTACCAAGGAACCTGCCCCTAGCAAAAGTTGCCTTCTAATCACTGGGCAATTTATTGTTATTTAAGATCTAAAGCATGGTGATTTATATCCCTTGTAATTTGTTTTTCTACTGAGTGCAACACTTGGTGTTTTTTATTATTCATGGGCCTTTTTAAATCTTATTTCTTTGCTGACCTCAATAATAGCAGCTGGGGCAGCAAGTTTCTCAAGTTAATTATTGGTTGTGTATAAAGGCCCGCCTTAAAAGAATTGGTTTTTACTTACATTTGCCTCCTAATTTGCTTGATCGTCTCCTGTTCCTGTGCTCTGACTATGAAAACTTCCTCTATAAGGTTCATTTTTCTGCTTTAAATAAATCCTCAAAAATCATTGCTCATTTGTCTTTGTCAGCTGCAAGCCTGTGCATCCCTTTCTGTGCAGACAGAATGTTTGTGTGACCATTTGTACCATGAATACTTTCTCCATCAGCAGTCCTCAGGCAGGTTTTGCCAAAAATCTCCGGGCTGCAGAATTGCTTTGCCCTAGCAAGGTGACCACCAGGATGTTGGTAAACAACAGGAAAATTCAGGAACTCTTCCTAAATTCTCTTCCTAATTAGGTAGTGAGGCCCTGAGCAGAGCTTTGGACCAGCCACTCTTGCACCGTCTGCCAGAGCAGTCACAATGGGGAAATATATTGTCCCTGAACAAATCCTGCCTGACACTACGGACTGAAAATAGTGCTTTGCTGAGGCTTGCCTCCTTCCATGAACCTCGCTGGAGTCTCTCCCCTCCCACCATCTCTCATGGCCTTCTCACTGTCCCCTTGGGCCAAGGCTCCTGTCTGCTTCCCCCTAAGACACAAATGTCAGGGCCAGAGGGCTGATGTCACACAGAGCCAGTGCCAAGACTGCCTATCTATTTCCTGCCTTCTCCCTGCAATTCCCCAGGAGAGAAAGGGGAGGTCACTCAGTGACTTCCCAGTCCTGCTCTGCCCCAGCATCACTCCACTCTTCCTCAGCTCACATGAGAGTTTAATTTCTCACTTAACTGTCTGAGGAGGTGGAAAATCTTCTTTCTTCATTTACCCCTGTGCCTGACCCCAAGCCCTCTCCCACACAACATGCCCATGCCTCCAACCTCCTCCTGATGCAGAAATGCCTCACCTATCTCAGAGCTTCTCCCTGCTTTTTGTGGTCTTGAAGAAGGGGCAGTAGAGCAGACCTGGGATGCCACAGAACACCGTTTCTTGAGTGGCGACTTTTTCCATTGCTGCTTGTAAACTGTACGGTCCTGCCATGAGGAGTAGTAAGTCTGGGCAGATGCTCCATGTAACAGAATTCCAAAGCGACCATCATTTCTTGTCCCTATGCACAGGCAACAGCACCAAGACCCACCCGAACTGCTTTAGCTGTGAAACAAGATTATCTGGTTACCAAAGATGTGAGAAGTGCCAGTGAAAGATGATGGGAACAAGATTTCCTGACTCGCATTGTGCTCCCAGGTGGTTTCTCTCTTGGAAGTCGACAAAGAGAAGGACTTCCCAACCCCATCCCCTTTCCCATCCCCATCCCCATCCCCATCCCCATTCCAATAGTATCTCTGCCTGATGTTGCTACTGTCTCTACCTTGCTTCAGAAACCGGGATTAAATGACCCACGGGTACAAGTTTGTGGTGGTATGCAGTAGATCAAATATCCATCTGGGCAAGTCATGTCTGGTCTTCTAATTATCTTCAAGTATTTGATGTTGACAGCTTGGGATCTCATCAAAGTTTTGCATTATGTTACTTTTCTTTTCCTTTTTCTGTTTTCAGCTGGTTGCCTGGATGTAGTGTTACCATTTGAAGGCTGAAAGTCAATTTTTAAATAGTCTTCCCAACTGCACTGAATGGACTAAAACCAGAAAAGAGACAGAGAATCCAAAGTACATGCTTTTACAGAGATTTAAATTAACCTTATTAATTTTGTAGAAAAAATCCCAATGTACTTTTTATTTACTTGGGCTGGTGAGATGATGTGTACATCTCAGTCTCGTTGCAGAAGCTCAGGTATTTTCCTGATGTGACTAAATCATGCAAGAAATACAAGTATTCATCCAGCATTACTGGAAATCCTGTTTCAGCAGTCATGGGGAAAGTGAGATAGTAGGAGTCACGGCACATTGGTGGGATGGGAGGTGACCCAGCCACCAGGGCAGCCAGGGGCAGGAGATGTGGGTGCAGTCAAGGGCAGACCCCTGTGACAGGCCCTGGAGCTCCTATGGAGAGGGGAGGACAGTGAGCAGAAGATGTGCAGGGGCACGAGGTGTGTGTTTGCCTGTGTGTGTGTGCGGCAGGAACTGTGACCTTGCAAGGGAACATGCCCCTGAGCGCAGGAGGACACACAGGGCAAAGCACTTTTCCTCGAGTATGGGAGGAAGGAAAAGTGGCAAAAGCCCCTTTTATTGCAGCTAAGTGCCAGATATTCCAAAAAGAAGCCAGGAGGTTTTGGTGTTCTTCTTTAATCAGGGAGGTTTCATTACTGCATGGGGCAGGCATCCCTCTGGTTTTGGCTGGCAGGGGTGGTGCCATCCCTCTGGTTTTGGTGCAGGGTTTCCTGCCTTAGCCAGACATAGGATGCTCAGGTGGGAAGGGTGGGGGAGTGGGGGACACTGTCTGAAGGAAGTGGTAGAAAAAGTCAACATACCCTAGGCATAAGAGTGAAATGGCTGTAAAAAGTGATGGGGCATCTGAGGGCAGCTTGGAAGGACAAGACAAGAGACACAGAGATGTGCAGCTCTTCCCTCGTTGGGCCACATCTCCTAAGCTGAAAATTTGTGTTGGGTTGTGCAATTCCCTGTTTGGACCATGTGATGTTCCCAGAGCCATGGGACTGATAAGTCATCCCATGGTGCAGGCTCAGGATGGAAAGGGCACAGCAGACTGTGGCAATCCTGACACCCCTGCCCTGCTCAGCCCTGGGAGCAGCATCTGCTGGCCTTCAGGCATCTTACAGCTCCCTGGAACAAACACCTGACAGTCACCTGGGGTGCATCTAAGCTACTGTGGAGATGGGCAGGAGAGCACCTGGCTCTAGTTTCTGCCTCTTCCTCAAGGTCTCTTGAGAAACAGCCCTCTCTCTCCACCTTTCTAAACCACAGCTAGCTGTGCCTCCAACAACATATCCCCCTAAGGGGGTCCAGGAAGGCGGCTACGGACACTGGTGCTTTGCAGGAGGCCAAGCTTCATTTACGGAGCTGCTCCATGGAGCAGTGGGCAGTGATGAACCACAAAGCCCAGCTGGGTGAGGGAGAGCTGCCAGGGCTTTGCTGGCATGACCCAAGAGCTTGTGGAAAAAACCCATCATGCCCCAAGAAGTCCTGTCCTGTAACCAGCATGGCCATGGATGGGGAGCATGCTGCATATATATTAAAAGGCCTGTCTTGGAGATACGAGTTTTAAAGTAGTATAAAGGATACCCAGGGAAAATCCAGGAAAGCTCTGGTCCTAGAGTGCTGCAGGGAAACAGCAAGTTTGGGGATGTCACAGTTTTCCTTCTCCTGATACAATTCCTTGTTCAGTATTAGAAGGAAAGGACGCCACCACTCCCTCCACCGGGAAGGAGCTCCTGCCTTAGCTTAGCTGGTGTCAGATGATAATTGAGGAGTTTATCAGAGAGAGAAGCTCAGGCTGCTGAATTCAGTCTCAGGACAGAAGAGCTATGATTGCTGACTCAGCAGGGGCTGCCTTTTCTCTAGAAGAAGAAAATTTGTCCACAACCAGCAATTAAGATGTCATCTCTATTTCTGCATCAATACAGAAATCACCCCTGCAAATGCTCTACAGGGTAATTTTTCCCTACAAATGCACCCCAGTTCTGTTAATGAAATTGTAGTACGTTTTTGCAATATTCAGTGCAAGATAGGAGCTGTATAGCATGGAGGATGACAGCACCCAGCCTTTTCCCATCTAAGAAAATACCCAGAAATGCTGTACAATGACAACAAGCCTGACCTTTTTCCAGACAGCAGCATCAAATTATCAAGCTGAAAAAAAGAGAAGCAGTCCTTCTAAAAAGGAAAGTGAGCTCTGGAAGCCAAGTAATTTAATGTCCTTTAATGTCTCCAGCCAAGCTGCATATCACTTGGAGCAGTATGGAAAAAAAAAAAAAGAAAGTGGCAAAAAATCAAACCACCTTTCATTCCCACAAGGAGGTCACAGAGTTTATCATGTCCAAAGGCTTACAGCCTGGCCCAGGGGCTACAAAAACCAGCAGGGAGCATTCCCTCAGAAAATGGTACACCTTTTCCTCTTCTGTCAGGATTTTGCTTCTCTAATCAGATAAAACCACGTATTATATTCAGTATCCTTAGAAAAGAAAGATATGAAATTGTGCCTTTTATTCAACTCCTTTAAGGCCTTAAAGAGAACCATAACAAAAAGTCCAGTCTACCTGCCTGACCGCTTCCCTCATCTCATAAAAGATAGGAAAGCTGTTTATGTATTTTCTTTAAACTTTAGCTCAGAAATTCAGGTTGTCTGTCTGTCTGTCTCTCTCTCTCTCTCTCTCTTTGTGTGTCCAGATCAGACTTTCAGGCATGCCTCTTGCTGTTATACTTGATGTGAGCACTGAGGACTTGGAGAAAGCCATCCACCTGTGCCTTGTAGCAGGAGAGCCTGTGAAGTACCACTACCACCAGCAAAGCAACCATGCAGGTAAACCCAAATTTTCTCAACTCTTTGCTTCTACCCATTGAACTCCCAGCAGCAGAGATACAGTTTCTTAAAAATCATATGACCATGTCTCTTCAGCAAATGGTCAAGAGATGTCACAATTCACTTCATTAGTCCTCTCAACAGGCATGAACAAGGCTATCAGAAAAGTACCTTACAGGTCAAAAAAATTAAGCAAACAATCTAGGACTTCTTCATGCACTTTTAGAGTAATAACAGAGGAAAAAAATCTGTCTTAAACAGAAGTTGCTATCACAGAGACATCAAAGCTTTTAAGCTTGGGCTGTTGTAGTACAAGATGATCGTAAAAATTGCCCCAAAACAAAAGATTGTTAAGCAGGCAGGTACTTTCCTGTAAGGCTGAGCAGGCTGAAGAGCCCCTTTCTACCACAATAGCTATCAAGTATTCTGTTGTGCAAATACACTCTTCAGCTACATGGCTGCAAACAAGCTCATATCTCAGGAGAAGGGAGAAAACACTCCTTTGGTCCTTCTACAGCAGCTGCCTGACGTGGAGATGTGGTTGAACTTGCAGAGGAGAGAGAGGCAGGGCTATACCCAAGAGCTTGCTGTGGTTGAACATGAAGTCAATGAAAATCAATGTTTAGCCCCTTTTCTCAACTCACAAGTTTTACAGCATTTCTTCAATACTTCCAAGGGGAGAAGAACTATAAACTGCCCAGGAACACATGTTGTCTAGGCTTAAGCAAGGGGCAGAAGGACTGCAACTGCCTTTCAACAGATATTAAGGCTCCAAATCCTAGTGCTGGAAAAGTGATGATCTGCAAAGGGGAAAAGTGTAGCTTCCAGCAGCAGAGCAAAAAGATTAATTCCAGTTCTATATCCCCATGGGAAATTTTGCTTTAGGAAGTTCACAAGCTAATGACAATGACATAGACAAGACCTAGCAGAAGGGAGTGACAGCTCATAAACCATCCACAGAGCTGGAGCAAAATTTGAGCTGTGCCACTGACAAACTTTTGTTCGTGATGTGAGGGCAAGACTGGGAGAGCAGATTTGTGAGACAAACCAGTCATGGTGGAGTTTTAACTCAATAGCCTGTGGTGGGGAGGGAAAAGAGAGGCCCCAGGACATGGAGAGCACTTACAGTCATTCCTTCAATAACGCTCAGCTGCTGGGACTGTGCTTAAAGGAAACCAAGTATGAACAGGTTCTTGCTGTGCACCTCTGACTGTCTTCAGTCAAATGACCCCATAGGACCATAATCACTCCAGAAACTGGCCCAGATCCCATCTCTAGGACTCCATGTGTAAAAAGGGCTTAAGGCCATCACCAGTGAATTCATTTGCCACACCCCAGGAGGCAGTAGTACAGGCTGCTTCTGAAAGGTGGCTCCCTGACACTGCCCTCTTTGTGGCTTCTTCTTCCCTTCCTAAGATTTGCTTGAGCATCAGAAAAATCCCTTTAGGTAGCCTGAGCCATCCCAGCAGCTGAAAAGGCCTGTGCCCTCTGGGAGGAAGAAAGCCAAACTCATTCAGTTGTTTTTCAGGAGGAGCCAGGGTTATCCTAGCAGTTGAACTGGTTGCTTGCCAAGATGAGCAAGGGAAGCGAGGAAGGGAGTTTCTAAGGAAAACCTCAGTCTTTGGGTTAAAATGTGTGGCACAGGACCCAGGGATGAAGTTGGGCTGTGAGTCAAGATCCAAAGACAAAATATTTATTGATGCTTGAGCAGCGTTTGCAGAGGAGAGAGAGGACCTGTGGACTCTTACCAGTTATGCCTGGAAGTGATGAGGCACAGAGATGCAACACACCATGCTTTTTCAGACATCACTAATGTTTCTGCACAAGCCTGGGGGCTCTGTGGACAGCAGGGTTTCAGTCCACAGGGGGCTAGGTGCATGTTCTGGAGATTTTCAAATGAAGCTTTAATAGGTCTGTCATGCTTATCAGCATCCCTAAGAGCTCAGAGTTTAGATAAGCATGGCAGAGGATGCATATTTAAACTAACATAGGGAGAACTCTTATTTTTTCATCCATCACTTTACAGGTTTCTTTTTTAACCTCCTCAGGAAGTAAGACACCTGCTTGTGTGTATATGTGTGTGTGTGTGTGTAAAATCTTTCTCATTCCATCTGGGTTGTGATTAATGGAAGTACAAGGCAGTCAATATAAATCATTGTATATATTTTGATTTCTAGACATGTCATGTACAAAGGGTTGTTCAGGAACATGTCTATCAGCCCATCTTCTTTCAGCAGATCAGAGAAGAGAGGAAAATCCTTAGGAAAGAATATGTGTTTTGAATAGTTAGAATTCCTCATTTTGTCCTATATGGACATTTTCTTTCTTAAGCCTGCTAGTTTATCCTGAACCTTGGACTTGGGAAAAAAACCCATATAATTAAAGGATTTTTTTTTTTTCAGCAGTAAAAAGGAAATTGAAGGGGGAAGCAATCTATTCCCTATTCCCCTATTCCTCTCACAAATAACCTTCAGCTTGGGTCTATGACTGCTCTGTGGTCAGAGGTTTGTTGACCACTATGGTCTGGCTGTGCTGGCTGTGAGGAGACTCTGGATTCTGAAAATCTCTGACCTCTTTGCCAAGCAGTGATGACATGAGCTCCATGCCAGCTGCCAAGGTCTGCTCTTGCCCCCAGCACCACAGCTGGAAATAGGGCCTGGGAGATGGTGGGAGCAAAGCATATCATACCAGAGCTCAGGGCTGCAGTGTGTGCCTGGGACAGCTGACCTGGCGAAAGAAGCAACCTGCCAAAAGAGCCCAGACTGGATGATTACTGAATGAGATTACTTGTGTTAAAGTTGTCATATGGTTACACTTGCTGGACCACTCCCACAGCTTGGCTAAAACTCCCTGTAAAGGTCCTTTGTGATCTCACTTACTGAAAGGTCTTGTAAGGGGCAGCACAGAAGAGGGAGAGCAGCTTTGAGCATCATTGAAGACTTAATTAGCTGGACAAAATTTACCATGGATTTAACTAGGGGCAAGGCATGACACTTCTGCAAGTGTTACTCATTCAACACTCTACATTTAATAATGCACTGCTGTAGCTATTCTGTGCCTAAGCTGTCACTGCTGAGAGTGGTCCTGGTATTGCCCAGGTTATTGTGGTCCAAGATAACACATAAGCATGTGGGCTTTGGGAACCTTATTTTATAAACTAGCTTTGGAGTTCAATTGTCTGTCTCTATCTGGATTTATAGGTGACCTTTTTTTAGTGAAATGGTTATTTTATGACATGACAATATAGTGTACTTTGCCTGCCAAATTTTTGTCTCACTCTTTCTTGGATTGTGATTGTGGTCCTACTTCTGCTTGTGCTGAGACTAATTAGAATTGTAGCATTTATTTTAATACTTCTGTGTATTTATATGAGCACTTGCTGGGACCTGGCAGTAAAGACAATTTAGCCCCTTTAATCTTAGCAGTGCCTCACAAACATCACCCACACCACCTTTATGAGGAGGCAACCCACCATAAGTATCTGCAGTTTGACAGCCAGGGAAGCTAGATAGGTTAAATTATCACCTTATTTCAATGGTCACATGTTAGGGGGACTGCAACTGGTGCCCAAGATTTGTACGTCCCCAGTGCTTAACTAATGCACACCAATCCAGCCCCTCCTCATCCTCTGGCAGGTTTCCTTTGAAGCAGACAGGACAGGGGAGGCCAGCAGAGAGGATATCCTGTATCAGCACAGGCCTGGAAACCGGGACATGCAAGAATGGCATGACTTGTCCAGGGTCATGGAGGAAGTCTGTGAGGGGGAAAAAATGTAACGCAGGCTTACTGGGTCTCAGGACCACCCTCTGTTCCAAACAGGGAATCATGGCCGGAAACTGCACAAAACCCAGGAAGTTTCAGCTACTGGATACATACTGATATTGTGAAGGTTTTTTTTGTTTGGGTAACTGTTCCAGTCTCCCTAAAATTGCCACATGTATTTTGGAAGTCGGACTGCTACCCTTTCAGCAAAATGCATCGAAGCCTGGGAAAGGGCTGAGAGAGGAGCTGAGAGCTCATTATGCCAGGACACTGTACCACAGGGAAGGTGAATCTCACCCTAGTCTGAAACCACTGGTATACAGCAAATCCCCAGCAAGCCTTTACCCTCTATGGGACCTCTATTTCCTCTTCACCCTGAATCAGTTTTTTGTTCTCCTGATAAAGTCATTACTTTTCTTTCTTTCTTTGACCACATTGGACACCCTGACCTTGCAAAAATGAAACAAAATACCACACAGGGACCTAATGATTTAAATATGAGACTGCACATTTCATCTTGAAATTCAGACGATCTTATTAAAATGTGGAGGGAAAACAGACAGAAGTACAGCCTTTTGTGTTTGGTTGGGTACATGTATTATTTATGATGTAGAATGAATGACTGATTACCTTGAATCTTGATATGTGAGGCAAATGAAGAAACGTTACCTCTTTATATGCAATGCCACAGGAAAGCGGTTTCTTCAAGCCTCTGATGTGGGAAAAGCTGGATTATGGCACATTTCATATGTTTAATCTGCAGCTGAAAGGTAAACAGGCAGAGTTGATTTAACAACAAGGACCTACAGTCATCTGTGGGGCAAATTCCATTGTATTTAACAGTATGGTACCGGAGCTGTATCTGCCCATTATTTGCTGATTAAAACTTCATGCAATGGCAATGTGATTACTGGCAGAACAGTGACCTTCACCCCTGCAACTCAGCTTCAAGGGCCACAGAGCTCTGCAGCTGAATAATAGACTCATGTCTGCAGAAGACTTTAGTCGTAAAAATCAAGGCACTTCTCTGACTGTGTGATTTTCCCATAATGGCCATCAGGATACCAGGTGAATTAATCCATTTTCCACACTGCCAAATCGACCTCTAAATTATTACAGACAAAGAGAGGAAGACTGTGAATTTTTATTTAGCGGGAAAAGATTTGGATCGCCAACTTGCATACTCTATTTCTAATGCCATAAGCAATAATACTGTCAGCAGGTATTAAAAATAATTCCCACCCCATTCTTTAGGTTACTTTTCTTATCACCTAAATGGAGAGGCTGACTCCATTTCTGAGCACAACTAGAGGCTGTGAGAAACAAAGTCCTGCCCTTCCCTTCCCTCCCTTCCCACAGGAGCCCCAACAGCAGGAGCTCGACCGTTTCCCAACCACTGCTATGCACAGCTCCCTCATTTTCCTGTTACATACCTGTGAGTGTTGCCTATCTTCCTGGTATGTTTACATGGAGTGCATTTAAAAAGGACAGAGCACCCACACAGATAGACTTGTACAGACATACTCAAGCGATAAGAGTTTAAATATAACTAGAGTTTGCAAGGCATTCTAAGGTGAAAAGCTTCACATAATTGCTGACTACCCTTAAAACTTGTATTTCTTCTTTCTTTGCTTAACATACACTGTCTGTAAGTGATGACAACTGAATAGGCTATTATCTCACAGGATAATGGCTTTCTGCTTCTACATCGTGCTGAGTTAAATTGGAGATACCCAGGTGTGAGCAAGGGAAGGATGTTCATTTCCAAAGCAGAGACACACAGTGACAGGCTTCTGCTACCAATGCTTTATTCCTCTCCTGTGAAATGAACTTAAGAAGACATTGTAAAAGTAACTCCTCCTGTTGCAATGTGTTACAAAAAATTGACTCTCATTTCTGTTGTCTGCTGCCTGTAGATATCAGCAAAACCATTGCCAGTCCATGCCAGATACATGGACTATTTTAGCAGACAACTAAAGTAAATGAAAGCACTCCTCCTCCACCAGATTTTGATAGCCTGATCTAGTGAAACAACTAATACCTGAATAAGCTCATTCACTTTCTGCACCTTTTTGGCACAGCAAGGCACTCAAGGCCCTTTTGCCATGAGGGCTTTTCTACACAGAAGTTGTTCTACTGCAAAGGCTTGGCTACACACAAAATTGTAACTACACTGGTATAGTAAAAATGGTTTAATTTCCGTAGGGTAGAAACAGTTATACCAGTGTAAAGAAGCTTATTTATGCTAAATTTCTATTTCCATATGAGCAGGCGAATAAGCTGTAATAGTATAAAGCACCGTTGTGCCAGTACAAGTGTCCCCAGCTAGTGGTTCTATACATTTATCTGTTTCAGTAAAAAATACCACACCTTGAATGAAATAGCTGTATCAGTACAAAACCTGAGTCAAACAGGCCTGAGCAAAAACTTTAAAGACAGTCTCCATTTTTTCCCCCCTCAATTCTATAAAATCTGCCTTAATAAGTAAGCTGGCTGGATATTTTTTGAGCATTGGCTTAAACTATCTTTCAGTGCTCACTGGCAAACGTGGGTCAAATGTTTAGTAGTCTGATAGTGTGAATGACAGTGCTTGCAGGGAATATTATGTTTTAATCCTTCTTGTTCTCGTTCTTTTCCTTTTTAAGAAGCAATTAATGCCCCATGTAGAGATACTGGTGTGGATGGGGGCTGAGAGGGAAGCTGTGCTCACCAGGGCTGCCTGAGCACTGTGCTGACTCAACATCCCTTCTCCTGGAACTGCTCACTGCCTTTGGGGCCAGTTTGGGTTTCCCTGCCTGACCCTGCAGCAGCACAGCTGGGGGGACAAGGCGGGAGGGGACGGTGCTGACAGCTGTACCCACACCCCACAGACAGACAAAGGAGTTTCAGAAATCAGGCAGACCAAACCACACGGCAGAACCTGTTCCCTTAAAAACAGAAAAATGCAACCCTCATCACACTGGATACTGGTCTCATGATTTTGTGGGTCTGACTCATCATTCTTCATCTCTGAAAATTCTGCCTCACACACTGAAAAATAAAATCTGCTCCTAGGCACAGGTCAGGTAGAGCTGGGTTGTATTTTTTATAAAACCAGGTTTATGTCTTCCATTTGGTATTTCACAGGCAGACTTCAGTGCTGGACTGGTTTGCTGCTGTGGAGAATAACGTTACCTGCTCTTGGGAGAAATCTCCCCTGGCAAGTTAAACTTTTTCTACTGCTATCTTTGATTATTGGTGACAATTTACTGTCCTGGGCATATGAGGCAAAAGGGCACTTTTGCTGTTTGTGGTAACAGTGGAAAACTTTCTTTTGGTTAAAGGTATGCAAAGGGAACTGGCTGAAATTAGTTTTGAAATCTCTTTTGCCTCGCATCCTTAGACACGTAACATGAGATCTGCATTCCAAAGAAAACAAGAAATTCTCACCTTTTGTTCCCAGTTTTGGGAACATGTAGCACGTTATTGCCCTGGGTTGGGCTCTGTGCTGTCAGTTAGCACCAGGAAAAACACTCTGGAAATGTACTGCATCTTGCCATAGACCACACAAGCCTAAGAAGAGCTCTTCTGAATCAAGGCAAAAAAAATGGGGGAAATGGAGGGAAGGACAGGTTGTCCCCAACTCCTTTTTTTGTCTATGCAATTACCTTTTTACTTGTTTTAGAATTGGGATTAAAATCCTCTGTCTTTCTGCTGTGAAAAGAAGGACAAGTTGTGGGCCTGTGCTGATGTAAGGCTTTTCCTTGAGAATAGGACTTCTGTGCTGGGTCATTTGTTGTGAATTTTATTAGCTGGGAATAGTCTCCATTGCCTCCCAAGCACAGTGTGTAACACAAGACCCACTCTTCGCAGATCGTGCCCGGTGATTTAGAACGTGCAAATGATTTACAAGATCCGTGCTCCCTCCACCCAGAGTTGCCTGCCTGGGCTGCCGTCCTGTGTTTATACAGGGGCTAACAGAAACATCCTTGTTAAAGCACTCGGGTGCTGCTGAAGCGGCAGTATCAGGAAACTTTTCCTCTTGGATCTTCCCTCGGGGATAGCAGGCAGCACAGCTACAGGTGGACAGGAAGCTGTAATGGGGATATCGGCTATTTAACTATCAGGGAACTTCTACCACGCAGAAAATCTGTTTTAAATTTAGCAGCTGGATTCCAAATCCCTCTTGTACTATGTGTTTGTTGGAGATGTGTCTCATTATAGACACAAGTACCTAGGAGCATTATCAAATATTTCATACTTAATGCATCTGGGACAACGGATAAAAACACAAGGGCATGTTAAGGTGTCTGGTATGAAAGCCAGGGGAGCAGCTGTTTTCTTCGCCTCTCTGAAGCTTGAACAATACCAAGGGAGGTTGAGTTTGTTTCTTATTTGATCCATACTTACTGTATTTAGTATATAGCAGGAAGCTGTATGACTTGGAAAACAGGACTAAAGAATGGCACAGGAATCCTGGGCTCCAGTTCTGCCTCTGCCACTAACAGTGTGGGTGACCTCAGGCAAGTCACACGACTGCTTTGCTCCCATCCTCCTCCTCTGACTTTTCTAGTTTGTAAAGGTCTTTGGGGCTGGGACAGTCACTTATGTGGTGATTGCACAGTACCAAACACAGCAGGACTCAGGAGCTCAATTAAGGCTTGTATTTACAAATATAAGTAAATAGTAATATAAATAGAAGGCATTCTGCCTGCTCAGCATACTGCTGCTGCAGAGGATTAACCCATTCCAGAAGTCCAATGTCTTCTTGACCGCTTTGATGCCAGGACAAGATGAATAAAACATGCTACTCATTACTTTTAAAAAGCATTTGCATAAAATATATTGCTATATTTTACTACATTTTCCTGTTGTGCAAGCCCACCTTTATGTGGTAAGATTTATTGCATGCTAAGATTTATTGACTTATTTCAGCATGGAAATGACTATTAAGATTGACCTGTCAGCAGTTTTTAATTTAATTGCTCTTTGATCCTTCAGCCTTGAACATATTTGCATTTGCAACTAAGCATCTCTTGGCAACACTTGTAGAATATGGCAGAAGCAGTCACTGAGATGCAGAGTGCTAAGGAAGCCTGTGAGTTTCTCCATTTCTGGATGTGGACCATGTGAGTTATTGCAGGTTTTCAATCTCACTCAAGCATGCTTTTGGGTGGCAATAATACTCCTTTCTTTCCCTAACCTGAGTATAATCCTACTCTGAGTATAGAATAGGTGGAATCTCAAAGCAACAATTTCCAACCTGAAACCAACACCCGCTATATCTACATCTGCCCATATTCTGTGTTCCCTGCCCACATTAAGTGCACAGGCTTCATCCACAAGGGTAGGGGGATGAAACCTGTATGAAAAATATCTCTTAGGTTGCTCTGTAATATAAAGCAAAAGTCTGGAGGGCTGATGATTTTCATGGTGTTTATATGGAAATGTATTACATAGCATCCTCCTCTGTGGGGAAAACCAGCATTACTGCACAACCTAGTGCAAAACTGACTATTTGGAAATAGGTAGGATGATCGGGACTATAAAGAAGAATGAGGATGTGGAGCTTCCCTCCTCTGGAATGAAAGACCCGTTCTGCTTCCCAGTTTGAACCTGGAAAATTTATTTGTAATGACAGATGCATAGGATAAAACTAGCAAGCTTTAACTTGTATAACTGGGCTTAGAACACTTTGTACGAACGTTGGCCCCAGTAGCAGTAAAGCAATAATTTTACATAACACAGAATTGTTGCTAAATTATTCATCAACACATAAAAATATAACTCTTTGCAGTTCTGTAGCACTGGCTGTCGGCAAATTGCCTCTGACAGTTCCTTCCATAAGTTGGGAAGTTTGGAACATTAGCAGCAAGGCTAATGAATGAGCAGGCATGCACTGTGCAGGCAGCCAAACCACTGCTCTGTGTTTGGTGCTGCTGGTTGGGCACATGCCAGGTACACCCACCTCCTGGGCCGACTGAAGGACTGAAGGTTGGATTTTATCAGCAAAGGGTCTATACTGGGGAGAGCTGGAGTCTGGTCTTGAGCATGTTAACCCATCAGGTAACTTTATCAGCAAAGATAAGTGCAGTCACAGAATCTTGTTGGAAAAATTCAGATCTATCAGTAGTTTTGGTGGACCTGCTCTTTCCTTAGGCACCTCCTGCATGTCCTTTGCATTGTTAGATGCTGCTGGGGCAGGGAGGGCTGCAGATTTTTGAATTACATGTGCCTCACTCCTAGGTTCTGTCAGAGGGCAAATGCATCCATTTCCCTTTCCCTTTAATATTATCATTACCTCTGGCTTAAGAAGATGATCTTACACTGGATACTGGCATCTGGGTGCTGTAGTTGGCAAACACTGCATCATGGATCACTCTCCACCTCAGCTATGGTCCACGTGTGGAGCCTTTGCTCATCGCTGCAGCACAAGAACTTGGTTTGCAGTCTCGAGTACTCGCTAAATCAAACCACATTTTGGCTTATCACAAGGCAAAAAAGGCGCCCAAAGCAGAGACACAACCCATCAGCGGTGCCACCCCAAATCAGTACCCTCAAGTTGTAACCCACTCACCCGTGCCAAGCACTACTAGGGACAGATTCCAGTGCTTCTGACAGAAACCCCTCTGTTGAATGCATGGAACAAGACAAAGGAAGCCCACGCCTATTTGCACTGTGTTTGCTTTGTTCCTATTACAGTAAACACAGGTTCTGATGTAGAAGACAATGATGTTCCACAGTCTTGTTCTTTCAATGAGGTTTCCTTTTCCAGCTCCTGACTTACAAACTGGACAGTGGTGTTTGTGTATGGATAAATGTCCTCTTTCAGACTGGTGTTCAACTGCAACACCACTATGCTTTGTTCAGGGGAAAACCTTTTAGGGCTTCAAGCACAATAATGACCTCAGAAAAGAGACATGGCACGTACATGTTTTTATCTGTTCACAGACAAAGAAAAAAAAAAAGGGAGAAGAAATTGGCTGAAGATAGCATTATCTGGATCTGGATTTGACATTCCTTCCAGCAGGGACTGTGTATAGCTGCTGTAACTGCACCAAAACTTAGTCCCTGACTTTCTGGAAGTTCCTATTTTACAGGACAAAAAAAGCTACTGTTAAAAATGGAAAAGGATCCCGTGGTAAAGATGCTTTTTAAACTATCCCTGACCTTCTGAAATGACGAAGGAGACTCTGTGTGCGCGCGTGCTCCTGTACATATGGAATGAGTGATGGGAGGGAACAGACTATGGAAGCGAACTTGTTCCTAAACTCCTTAAGTGTGAAAAACACAATATTCCTGTTAAGTAGTTCTATTTTCTCTCTCTTTTTGAAGTCTTCAATACTGCAATAAATCAGAAACTGTTTAAACAAGAACAAAAAGTTGGTAGACAAACACAAGATAGTGGGACTTTGATATCTGGTGCAGCATCATGTAACCTGCTAGTACTTTAGCAAATTATATTTATTTAACAAATACTTAATAATATTTGGTAACAATAATAAAAAAATGTACCTTTTTGCTCTTAGAAAGGGTCATCCATATTACCATACTTTGATGAACAAACCTGAGAATGTAACTACACAGAAACTTTCTCTAGCCAAAGGAAGACTTCAGCTATGAATCAAACTCCATGCCCTACTCAGCAACAAAAAAGAAAAGGAGATCAAAAAATGTGATGCACAAAATCCAGGTGAACATTACTAAAACATTAGGAATTTGTTTTATTTTATGTTTAAAAAAGAACTCTATCATTGCAAAGGTCATTTTCTGCAAGGGAGGAAATGCAGCCATTATGGCAGCTAAAGCTATAGCAGGGGCATGGTGTATTTTATTGTGAGTGCTCAGCAGCAACAAACAGAGTAACAATGGGAATAGTCTAATAAATCTTAAGAGAAATCTCACAGGCAAAGCACATTGGTACACATAATGCATATGTAACCCAACAGAGGATTAGAGATGAGAAACAATACACACAAATAAGTACTTTAAATATGTAAAAGTTGCTAATTAATGGTTGCAGAAGACACCTATTTTTCATTTTGCACCAACAAAGAACCAATTTATAAACATTCCATTCAGACAAACTGATTCAAATCAAGATTTGTGCAAATTATTGGATTCAAATTAAACCTTGTGCTTAATGCTAAGCAGTACTCAACAATAGAACTGCTTCTTTCTTTTCTGGAGAGGTTAGAGGGAAAACTATCTCGGGGTATAGTTTTCCATTGTTTCATAAATTAATCTCTTATTCTCTTTCTTACTCCTACACACTGATGAAGTGCAAATTTTTGGCTGTGGCAAATGTAGCATAAATAGTGCAAATCACTTGTATGAGCTAGGGAAGTTGAACCCTGCCATGTTTGGAACTCTGTAGATTGATGTGCATGTCAAGAGGTCTTTTTGGTCCAATACTTTGCATGACTAACAATAATAGGCTGCCTTCACAAAAAAAAAAAAAAAATCTAAAATGAAGTCCTGTAAGTCAAATAGCTCATGCAGACAACCAGTATTATGTAAAATGAAATACCTAATCAGAGAGATTTAATGCTGACTTAATGGTTGAATAATGGTCAGAACTCAAGTTAAAAAAAAGTTAATAAAAACATGTGAAAACAGGATAGGGAAGAAGCAGAAATTTTTACTTGAGACATGGGATTAGACTTCTCCAAGACCTAAACATTGAATTATACCTGAGCAAAAAATAAAAGCCAAAATAAAACCAAATCCAAATTCTCCATTCAGTTTCCGTGGTGATATCATTTTCCCACTTAATTACAATCTCTTACTAAAAAAGAAGATACAAAGGGCTGGATGAATCAGGCATATATCCAAGTCTCTCCTCTGGTTGAAATGAGGCAAGAGCACGTGGTGACGATCTAGGATGAGAGACACTAAGGAAAAGAGGAGCCCCCTGTCCTTGCAGTCCTTCAAAAAAGAAAGAAGCTTGCAGACTCTGCCATGACAGGACATGTCAGGATGTAACCTAGGTGACATGTGCATCTCTAGACACAGGCTGTGTCTGCACTAGCAAACCACGTGGGACAGTAAGAGCAGATTAAAATAGATGAAAATACCTGGTGCTGAGAACACTGTGTCTTTACCAGACATGTTTCAGGGTTTTTCTTCTAACGGAGGATGAGCTAGCCATTAGTACTACAAAAAGCATGAATGGAAAGTTACTATATGGAAGGGTCATACCTGTAACTAGACTTCATCATAAAAGGGTTTACAGTAAAATCTGCATTCACCTGGGGTGTAATAGAGCTCCTACCAAGAGTTCAACAGCACCTGGATGGCAGTTTAAGAGCAGACACAACTCCCATTAACATGAGAAGGGAAGGAACACCCAGCCTAGGCTTCCTACTGTAGGTAGCTGAACTCCCCCTCCATTTTTAATTTGAGGTATGACTGAGCCATCAGGATTTTTTGTAATATTTTTGCTGTCAAAGTGAGGATTACATTTTATCTTCACTAGCTGTTTTTATAGCTTTTTATAGCTTTTACTTAGAAGTTTATTCATGAATAAAACTTAAAAACTTTAGTTCTATATAGTGCCAGCACCGAGAACCAGACCCTTTGCCTTGTGAAACCCAGAGGATGTTGTCCAAAAATCCAGTTTTGAATCCCTGACATTGAAAAGTAAGTACTTATATGACTTATTACACTAAAAGGCTGTTAGTAAGGAAGGGCTGCACACCCAGGGCCTCCATACAACACTAAAAAACAAGAGGAAGGAGAGATGCACCAAATTTTGTCTTGCAGCAGCCAGCCAAGGAAGCAGTATTTGCTGCTGGTGGGAGTATCAACATCAAACTTATGAGTGACTGGATTCTTTCCTGTGATAGCATTTTCAACATGCTAGTGTTTCAGATCTTCAGCATACTGAGAAGACTTTGAAGGCAAAAGGATAATCACAATCAAAAAGGTGATCTTATTTATCCTAGGGTGCGCCAAAGCACCTTAATTCAGAATATATAAGCTTCCCTAATGAGGAAATGGAACATTATCAATACTCCATTATTGTTGAAATGTATATAACTCACATATTGATCCTAGCTGGTGATTTCTACTGCATTTCTAAACTGTTAGTTGTGAACACTTTCCTGGCTTGAGATATTTTGTTAGACTTGACATACTGAGCACAGAATACTGGTTTGCTTAAGTCCATCTCTAGTTCTAATTCCTTTCATTAAATGGAAAATATTTGGCAATAAAAGAGTCTTTAAAGTCATGTCAGGTTTTGATTTTGTTTTTATTTGTGGCACTAACAGACATCAATATTTTACAATATATAATATATAGTCACATTAAATGCAGATGGCTAAATATTCTTTCGTGCTTTCAACAGTCCATAGCTATACATTTTAAATTCCAGCTCAAAAAAAAAAAAAAAAAAGAATCTGCCACCACTCCAGTCTGTGATTATAAAAATGTAAATGTACAAACTTCCTCTTCTTCAGTTTCATTACAATATAGGAAATGTGAAAAAGCATTTTCATTTGTCCTTTTTAAGTTAATCAATTTAACGAAATATTTTCAAAATATGTACAACAACTACCAAAGTAGTTAACATTTGAAAAATATGCTGCTATAAATACTTGTGAGACAACATACAACAGCCATACGAATTAGAAACCAAGGCCCTGCATGACCTGAACCATAGACCACAAAAGTCCTGGTTACTGATAGAAAGCAGCTTCACTTCATTTTACAGTGCAGAATGAATTCTACATCTTGGACCTCTATACTCTGAATCTTGTTTATAACCTTCACAGTCTGTTGCAAATAGAGACCCTTTAAGGTGGCTCAGTATTTCTGAAGTGCCATGAATGTTACCAGGGTTCAGCATATCTCTACACATTAGCATTCTATACGTCATATTCCATAAGTAACTTTTCAATAGACACTGTCTCACATTCCTTACTGATTGACTGCTTTCTCAGAGCCCCAGCAGAGATACAAAGTTAAGTTAATTTTAAAAAACAAGGAGACCAGCATATGACAACTTAGGTATCACAACATTTTTCTTGTGATTGTTTTTTATAGACCTTTATTCTGGTTTCACCCTAATAGCTTACAGCCTTTTTTGAAATCAAAAAAGAAGCAAGTAAATAGTTTGAAATAGTTACGTATTTTTAACAGCTTGAAATGAGTATTACTTTTCAGATAGCTAGCAAAGTTTTTAATTTTGCCCATAAACACAATTAAGTATTAACACAGGACTGCACAGTGTTTATATTCTTATTAACCTGCCAACAAGAATAGTTTATTGGCAACCTTAAATATTCAGAGGCAAAACACAATTCCTTGGCACAGAAGCTTTACAGCAGAGCAACATATTTCCCCCTTAGAACCATTATGCAGGAACACACAGAAAATTAACTACAACTTATTTTGGCTTGTAGTCAAGAGAATAAACTAAACTTCTTGATATTTTTTGCCACTTCAGACTCTGAATGATGATTATGGGTGCATATGGGGTTAGATTTTCCAGTAACCTATTCTTTTTACATTGTTCAAACGAGCAGAGGGACCTGCAACAAAGAAAAGCACATGATCATTCAAGATATTTTTAAACCTCCAACTGTTGACATTGTTAACCAAACATTCTCCCATGGAGCTGTTTTTAAGTTTGGTCTCTTCATCTGGTCCTTGAGACTACTTAAGCTTATCTGCTTTTTTCTAGCTATATCACTTGGTCTAATGAAAAGTGCTATCCTCCCCTAAAAAACCCACCTAAAAATCCTAAGGAATTATGGTTGCAATTGTGTTATTTCTGGAGCATAGGTGATGCATTTTTCTGTGAAATTCCTTCATTTTGTGGAATGAACAGAAGCCCAGGCTGAAAGTATGCAACATCTGACACTCAAAATCTGTTCTGTATTGGTTAGCTGTCACTGGTGATAAAAATCAATTCATGAGTACTTTGCTTCCTGATTGGATGAAGGAAACTCCCAATGGCTTTGATTCAGGAAAACATTTAAACAAATGCTTATCTTCCTTCCCAGTCCTCGGGTCATCTAAGCATATGCTTAATATTAAATACATATGCTAAGGTGATCTTCCAAATTCAAAGTTACTGAGCTTTGATTCTATCAGAGAGATATACATTAAGGTCACCACAAAAGCTAAACAGGAATAATGCACTTAATCAAGTCTAAATTTTCAATTTTGACCTTTATTCTTGAGGAAAAAATAGGTCATGGTATTAATTGTTAGCAAGGTGAAGAGTTCAAATTAGGTTTTATCTTCCAATTCAAACAGAGTAACAGCATGCAAATGCCTGCCTCTCACTGTGCATGGGAACTAGAATCACTTTCTAGGCTCATTTTACTATCTGTATATCAAGCTTGGCCAACCTTATCGTGGAGCCTCTTGCCCCACTTCCAGCATACCAAAGCCTACATCAACGGTGGTTTTGAGTCTGTAATTTCTGTCATTGTACCCTCAGATACTGATGATAACAAACTGTACTTGCTCATTCACAATTATGCTTCTCTGCTTATGTGAGAAGAATAGTCCACTGCTTGACATAAAGGTATGGAACTAGGCCATGCTTCCTAGAAGATACTCAACATGCCATAATTCTGATCAATGCATTACTTGTTGACAACCAACTCCAAATTATTCCAGAGAACACCAGGGACTCATTGAAGTTCGTGCAGTAATTACCTTACCTGGCTCCTTTGATTGCCAACAGAATGATACACTGCACATTATAAAGAGCTGATGTGACCTAATGCTGATGCCAAACATCGCCATGAATGCTTGTGGGAACTGTGATGGAGCCAAATTCATTTTTAAAATCCCAGTGAGCAAACAGAAAAGGCTACTTCAGTGCAACTCCAATCTTTATGGGAAAATACAGAATCTGCAGAATCTCCCTTGCATGTACCATTAAAAAGTGGTCTAAAGTAGTAATATTACCAAGAGCAACAGCCTGGTCTTCAGGGATATAACTTGCTTTCCCCACCACATGCAGACACTTTCCTCTGCAATATTTCTATCAAATCCCTGGGTACAACTCTGCCTGAAGTGAGTGGATGGTATATAAACTAAAGCAACTTTTATATCTTCTCTTTGTTGAGTAAGATTTTTACTCCTGGATGGACTTGTGCTGCAACTATACCTACAGCTAGATATCTAACAGGTTATTTGCATGGGTAGTTATGTTTTTTCCACAGATAATCATGGTAAGTCCTAAGGCAAGTTACACAAGCACAAAAATACACATGCATTGATACACAGAATTTCAGAAATCTAGCTAGGTTATTTTGCATTTTCTGAGATGGCAAATAGGAAGTTAAAACCTGGACATGTAGATCTTAAGTATATGATACTGTCTGACACAGTATGGAAAACACTAACTCACTTTTAACATCAGAATGTCAAATGGTACAGCTCTATGACCTGAGTTTTGCCCATCAGATTTAGCCAAAATTTGGTCTCACATGAGCTGTTTACTTCCTAGATCAACTGATTCTCCTTTGCACATGCAGCAGACCCCATGGCTGGGATGCAGCCTCCTTGCTAGTGAGACATGTTTATTTCTCAAGACAAGAAACCACCAAAGGCACCAGGGCAGCCATCACGGCTTGTGGCTTTAATTGACACCACGTCCCTGACTTGCTGTTTTACTTTGGATGTGCTGAACAGTTCCTTCACAGACCATTTCAAAAACTAAAAAAAAGGGTTACTTCCTTGCATATTTTCAGGTCTTCTCCAGGTTGGTAAGTTCACCCCATTCCTGTAACACATCTGTGTCTCCCTTTCCTTTGGATAGGATCTGTAGTGTACCCACTTTCTGGCAGGTCTCTGAACTGCCCTGCACTGGCGATGAACCATTTGACTGGGCAGGCTCAACTGGGCTTGGCACCTGCAAGAATTTTTCTTCAGGAGTCTGTGGACAGCAACAGTGTGTAATAAAACAGAAGCCATTTCTTCAAAACAAAGAGTGATTTATTTGCCAAAACAGGCACAGTACTCCAAAAAGTGTATTAAGAAAGAGTCAGGAGAGCTATGCATATACTATCTTACCTATACTTGGCATTTCCCTCGTGCATCTATTTCTGCTCTGGTTTGTTTTGGCTGACCCAATTAGATACTGTGCTGTGCAGACCCTGACTCTCAGCCAGGCAAGGTCAGCCTGCAGCAACTTCTCTCCTCACATCCTGCACAGCGAATCTTTTAACCTTAAAGTTCATGACTTTAGCAAACAGCTGTGTAATCAGGGGAGGAGTGGAGGAGCTGCCTTTTCACAGATATTACTTGAGCTCAAATGTTTGTTGGGATGCTTCTTATCTAGGCAATTGGTTGCTTTTTATATTTGCTTCCCCTGACAGATCCGTTTGATCTACTTCCATTGCAACTAACCCCACATAAATAAGCATCGAGTCACACGTAACTATGCAACAGATTCTTCCCAGTTCTCTACAATATTAGCTAAATAAATGGCTTTGCTGTCAGCAACACAGATTTTTCCCAGTTCTCCACAATATTAGCTAAACAAATGACTTTGCTGTCAGAAGCCGCTGTCCCAGAAGACTTTGAGAAGACAATGGAAGAGAAACAGATGCCATCACTGAACTGAGCTACCTACTTTGCTGTCTAGCTGCTGCAACCAAAATCTTCCAGAAAGCAAAGCCAAAACCAGCTCTGTGCTCACATCTCCAAATCACAACATCATAGAACCTTGACAGAGGAGGAAAAACAAAGAAAAAATTTTTCTTCAGCCCTGGCACAAAGCAACCTGTCAGCCACTGACTACAAAAAACTCAGTGTTCCTTAGATACGGGTAAAGGAAGAAAACTCTGATATTCAGCTATCGTGTACTCTCTCTTCTCTACGGATTCAACTTTTGCTGCCACAACTTGTGTAACTGTAGGGAAGGATCAGAATTTGGCTCTCAATATAATGCAGAAAACTAGAAGAGATATTAAAACAGACTGGATAGAAAGTTTTTTCAGAAATCTGACAACATTTTGACTTTAATCAAGGTCATGAGATCTCAGATGTCGAAGTGTCATGATGACTTTGGCATATACAAGACTAGCTTGTATATCCAATATCTGGAAGGACAGCATAGTAATAAGAAAATCATACTCTGTGTTGGACAAAACACTGCTCTCTTTTATTTTCATAAGAGACCTATATAATGAGATGTACTCTTCTGTTGTTCCAATGTCAAAACTAGCAAAAATTACTGTGTCTTGGAAATGAGACAAGACAGGCATAGTATTTAGCAGAATACATGAGTATATCTGGTGTACTTTCATGACCTGCACTGGTTATCCAAGTGTTTTGAAATAAATCCCCCAAAGATATGATAAACACTTGTTTTCATGAGTAGAGCTATGGATCCCCTCAGAGACCTCTGCAAGAGCAATGCAGTTGGAAGAATAAGAAATTTTGAAGTATCTAGAAAACAACTTCATGAAGTACCCTTGAATGTCCAAGTCCCATTTTTTTTTCTGTCAGTTGGTGAAATGGGGAAATAAAGGCCAGACTTCTTCATAATTTGTGGTCTTAGAATCATAGAATTTCTCAAATTGAAAGGGACCCATAAGGATCACTGAATCCAGCTCCCTACTCCTCCCAGGACTGCCTAAAACTCAACCATATGACTTAAGAGCATTGTCCAGCTCCCCCTTGTATTCTGTCAGGCTGGTGCTGTGACCACTTCCCTGGGGAGCCTATTCCAGTGACTGACCACCCTCTGGGTGAAGAACTTTTTCCTACAGAAAAGGAAAGTCATATGAACTTCCCCTGACACAGCTGCATTCCATTCCCTTGGGATCTATTGCTGGATCTCTATTTCCACAGAGAGGAAACCATGCCTGCCCCTTGGCTGCCTTTCTCAAGGAAGGCACTGACTGTGATGAGGTTGCTCCTCAGCCTTGTCCAAGCTGAACAAACCAAATGTGAACTCAGCTGCTCCTCATAATCATATACATAACATAGGCATAATTTTTCACATGAAAAATTAACTGCACATCCAGATTCCTGATGTAATCAGAACATGCTGATGTAAATTTCCATGAAACACTGATTTGTTTATGTCATTTGTGGATGATTCTGTGGAATTTCTGGTTTATCAGAAACCAGATTTTGTGGACAACTTTTGAATGTTAAAATTTGAGTGCATTTTAAAATTATTTAAAAGAGGAAAAGTGAGCAAGGTTAAAGTCTATTTACACACTTATGGTTGGTATCAGCTAAATCATGTGTTGAGAAAACTACATCTGCTTTTCTATATTCCATTAAGTCCTTGGATAAAAGTCTATTCTTGGACACTGCAGTATAATTGGGATGCCTCCACTAAGGACAATTGATCTGTTTCTCCTTACCAAGAAACACAGTGTAACTTGAGATTGGGAAGAACATACTTTGATCAAAGAGATAAGTGAAGTTACTCCAAAAATCACACACAGGCAACTGAGCATTTTGCCATCTGGGAGTTGACCAATTCACATCTAACCAGAAAAGTGAAACACACATCATTCAATTAATAAAGTTCAGGCAGACATTAAATTGACCTCACAGTTTCACTGACAGCTCTCAGCACATGTGACCAAGGTTTAAGAGTTGGGAATCAAGGTCTAGGGCACACTACTGAAATTAGGAGAGAATATTTATTTATAAATTTGTTTCAGGGTCTCATATCTGATCTTTCTTAGGCTCACCTTGTCTAAAGGACATCCAGTATTATCTCTGATAATAGAGAATGGAAAGGTTATGAAAATGCTTTCTGAAATTATAGTCCTGCTCGTGATGGTCTCTTTAATAAAAAGTATTTTCTGTTCACATGGTTGAATATACACACAGGTGTGTTTCATTAGCTGTTCAAAGGTTTCAAATATATGCCTGATCTTTGACTCAGAGGAAATAGTGCACATAGCTTCTTCGGATGGAAGAAAGAAATGTGTGCCTAGAACGGCTTAAAAATGGTTCTGAAAACACAGCAAGCATAAGTTGCCTTATCCCCAGTAAAATATAAAAGTACATTTACCTTTCTTAACTTTGCTGCTCCGGCACCAGAGCGAATGGCCTCCATTAGGGCTTGCCTTGCCTCCACTGGGTTACCTGCAGCTGTGGCAGAGGATTTAGGAGCTGCTGCTGACAGCTGAATGGGAGGTGGTGGTGGCGGCTGGGCAGGGGCAGGTGGGACACACAGCTGCTCTTCCTGAAGCTCTTCTGCCTTCTGCAAGGACAGTTCTGCATCCCTGAAACGCTGCAGCTCTTCGGAGGCCAATGAGGAGATCTGCTTATCATGCAGTTGAAAGAAGGTGGTTAATATCAAGCATGGCTAAACTGCAATTATTTGACATTTGATGCACTTTCAGAATCCCAATTTCACTTTTCTTGGATGATGTAAAACACATAGAACTTTTGTTTGCTCATGGGATTGAACATCTGTTACTACTCACTCACATCACTCAGCTGGGCTGATTACCAGCATCGAGGACTTGGCACTGAGTGTGTCTCAGAAACTCAATCTTTATTTACTGTGAGCTTCAGCATCCTCTAACTCTTCTTGGCATGTAAGGTAAGAGAGAAAGTTGGACTTGGTATTAATTTGGAAACAACCACAAGGGTTTTGGAATCAGGAAGATATATTAAGGCTGCAGTAGCCACCCAGGAATATGATTACATTTTGCATTCTGGGCTGCACAGCAATAATCTCAGATGACAGGGAAGCTCTTCCAGATCTGAGCTCTCAGACATAGCTTAACTGAAAAAAAAAAGCCATTAAACCTAAAGTTTCCAGGCATACTTAAGGAAGAAAAAAAAAAAAAGACCAGAGAGAACTATGTGAAAGCACTGAGAACAAAATCAATTGATTATTCTTCCAAGTGTGTTTCTGTGGAATTTCTGAAACTCAAATTTCTGTACAAATTACCAGCTTGGAAACTCATCCTACTTTAAATGCATGCAGGCGAAGAAGACAGTCTTTCAGACAAAGTCAACTTTTCCATCAACTGTGTCAAGAGATACTTTTGCCATTAATGCCATCACTAGTAATAATCATGATGAATTGTTAGTAATTACAATGATTCAGCAATTATTAGGAAATTCAGTATTATGGGCCAAATGCACTAAATGCAGGAGGTTTCCAAGCAGATCCATTATAATTCATTTCTCAGACAAACCGAAACAGAGCTTCTGTGGTGAAAAATTAAAGGATTCATCTCCCATCAAATAATCCACAGAGAGCTCCTGTATTATATTCCTTCTCTCTCTTTATATATACACAATATATATATATGAGCATCATGTCATTTTAGATAAAAGGTGAACATTTGAGACAACATGAAAGGGACAGCTCTTTCATCACAGCACATCTGTATTATGCTCTGTACACACACAAACTGACTTCACTATCACAGGTGACATGGAGTGGAAAAGCATATGGTTTCTAGGCAGCTTCTTTTAAAATCATGGCAAAAACTACTCTGCCAGAGGAAAGTATTCCAAAAACTCTCTGTGATGACTTCATTGTCAGAGTCTCTTTTACACAAATTGCTATTTATTCCTAATGAATGCAGAATGCAGTTAAGTACATGAGAAGAATGCTGCTGCTTAGCACATCCTGCTCACAGGCTCAGAGGAAGCTGTGCCCTACCTGCAGCAGGGGCAGGAGGATATTTGAGGGGTGAAGTAATTCCCTAACACAGGCAGGGGAATTTTTCTATCTAATGCCAGCTATCTGGATATGTGCTAATGAACTGAGTCATTGCACGAGGGAAATGGGAACCTCCTTGCCAAGGACACATCTTTGGATGGATTAGTCAACTGAGTGAAAGCTAAGGCTAGAACAATGCAGGTTTTGGCTATTAGAAACAAGAGATGCTTTAATGATTAGATAAATCTTTCAGAGAGAAGGAATCATCCTGCTGTGGTGAATGTTGATGAAACATCAACATCGATTATTTGCATACAACTAGCACCATGCTGGCACCCTGCTAATTCTACAAAAGAAGCCCTAGTGTGTTTTCAGGAAGCTGGGATTGGATATATATGATAGGAAATGCAAATGTATTAATCTAACTGCAAACTCCTGAAGCACAGCTTCTCTGTGAAGAGAAGCTGTGGGTGCCCCATCCCTGCTAGTGGTCAAGGCCTGTTAGGATGGGGCCTTGGGCAACCTGGTCTACTGGGAGCTGTCCCTGCCTAAGACAGAGGGGTTGGAACTAAATAATGCTTAAGTCCTTTCCAACCAAAACCATTCTACAAAAAGACCCCACCTAAATGTGAAAATGATGATCATTCGATGTCTTCTATGTACACTCGCTGTAATTGGTTTGGATTTCTATGTGCTTCCTTCTAAGCTAAAAGCACACTATTAGAAAGAGTTTTAATTTTTATAGCAGAGAATAGGATTGAACCTGCTATGCTCTCTGCCTAAGTCACATCTGGTCTTCTGTCATGTGGTTACTCCCTCAACTTCTCACTGCTGCACAATGTTTCGTTTGTGGGATATTTGGGTTTATTCAAAACACTCAGTAGGAACAGACTGCACTTCAAAGATCACTTACCATCTTGATTTATTACCTTTTTTAGCTTTGAGGTGCCACTGTGGCCTCTAATTGCGGCTAGTAGGGCTGAACGCTCATTCTCTGGCTCAGCATATGAGGGTTTCCTGTGATTGCCATTTAGTGCACTGTTTGAAACCTAGAATACGAAGGGAATAAGCATCAAGTTGTTATTAGATATTTACTTAGAGATAACTTGGAAACACTTTTTGGCACTTGTACCGGAATGCAAACTATGAAGACTAATCAGAGGCCTGTTTGTAAAACCTCATTTACACTGAACAGTGAGGGTATGTGCAGATAGTAATGCTGAACTTAGAGATGCAGAATATACAGAATGTGCAGAATAAGCAGCAGCTTGGTCTGAATTTTGCCATTATAAATATTTCAAATGCATTGTGTTCTCCAGCTCACTGGCAACTGTACAAGTTACCAAACCTCTGGTGTCTGACAGGGTGAATACAGGGCTCTGCAGTCTGAACAGGTTAAAAAAAGTTTCCACTTTACCTTTCTGAGTTTCTCCTTTCCCCCTCCTGTTTGAATGGCTTCCATTAGGGCACTGTGCAATGATGTGTCTTTTGGAACTGGCTTTTGGACAACAGGCTTGAACTTCTTCTTTGGTCCAAAGATATTGGTCTGCACGTTAACATCCAGTTCACTGACAGTATTAATATCCGAATCATCAGGTTTCTCCTCCTGTTCTGACTCTGCATTTGCTGCTGTGCCATTTAGTTCAGGTGAAGCTTTAAGTGAACTAACTTGTACACCATTAGCAGTACGCCATTTAGTGACTCTCAGAGATGAGCTGAAAGAGGATGGGACTCCTTGGAGATCAGGAGACTTGAGGCATGAGGCTGAATTAGTATGGGTCAAAGTCTCACATTTCTGGTCAAATACAGGACGTGTCTTTTTCTCTGCTGTACTTTGTTTGCTGTTTAAACCATGGTCATCTTCTGCACCGTTGTTATCCTTTGAAGAGGATTTAGTAAATGGGACACTGGCATTCTTTTTATGGAAACTCAGAGGAGTTGCTTGATTTGGTGCCCTGATATTAACTACTTTGTTTTCCATACCAGAATTATCACCAGGTGTAAATCTGTGGGATGCTTTCTGACTGGAAGCAAAAATACTTGAAAGTGTTTCTCTTGTTTCTGCTGATTCTGTTTCAGCAGGGCTATATTTGGCCACAATGATACATCTTTTTGGTGAAACTTCTGCTTCATTCCTAACCTCTCCTGCTCCTTGCTTGTTTTCATCTTTCTCATGATATTCCATAGTGTCAGATTTAAAGGTAGTTGCACTGATGTGTCTTGCAATGGCAGAGGCAACATACTGACTTGAAGTTCTCCTGTGTGGCTTTACAAATGGGACTTCCAGCTTGTCCTTACTAGTGGCTGGGGCTGCTAAAGGTGTTACCTGAGACTGTGTAACTGAAATAACTGGTTTGGTCCTTTCATTCTCAGGTTGTCTTTCAGCTACCTGGGTAGTAACAGTTTGTGGTGCTGCAGGCTTTGGAGCTGCAAGAGAGACAGGTTTGTGTTCATGTTTTATAGTAAAGGGCTTAGAGTTTGTGGTGACTGCTGACTTTTTAGGAAAATGCTCAGCGGGATCATCACTTTGCTTTTCCATAGAACTTGACCTCCAGAATGCCTTCACTTTCCCAATATGAATTTCCTCACTTTCATCAGAAGAAGAGCCTTGTACTTGCCTACTAACACTGGTGTTTGGGCCTATAAGATTGCCTAATTCATCTATCTTGATGGCACCAGTGGAGAGTGAAACTCCTCTATCAAAATGCCTTACTTCAGGTTTGGGAGGGACAACTTTAAAGGTTGTCAAACCCATTTTAGGTTCGTAGCTTAATCCTGAATTCTGGGCACGATGACACCATGTGGGTGTTGATGGGACTTCTTCTACTTCAGTTTTTTTTGCTGGTGGCCATTTGATTTCTAATTCTGATTTACTTTTTTTCAGAGATCTTTCCCTGCCACTACATTCATTATACGGATTTAGCTTCTCTTTCGCTGTACTGATTTCTGTCGTGGCCTTGGAGTGAGATGGGCTCAGCTTAGATTTACATTCCTCAGACTTCACACCATGTTTAGGAGAGAGTTCCAGCCTTAAGTTCTTTTCACTTCTTTTTTCAAAGGAGGATGTGAGAGATTCAAACATATCTCTCCTCTGTTCCACAGGCAAGTGACTGAATTCATTTTCAGATGGTTGCTGATACATTAGGTCCTTGCATACAGCTCCACCATCTGTGTGTCCCTTATCAAAGGAACCTGCATTGTTGTTTTTATTTGTGAAGTTTCTTGCATTAACAGAGTCAGCTGAGATATTCTGTGAAACTCTAACCTCCACCTCTTGATTTTCATCTGAGTTAGAGTTGCCAACTTCTGGAGCATCATCTATGATTGTTACTGGAACGGAAATGGAAACATCTCGGGCAGCCTCAACTTTGCTTATATTTAGGTTCAAGGTCTCACTGGTGTAGTCAGAGTCAGTGTTACTGACACCATCCACTGCTGCAAAATACACATACAATGTTACATATAGGCGGAATTTAGGCAATATGACTATAAATTACACAGCCAGTACAAGCTTAAGCAAACAAGCTATTTTAGTTACACTAAGAGTAATAGGCATTTTTTATGCCTTTATTACAAAAAAAGATGTCTGGGTCCTTCTTATTGTCTGGTTGCTGATTAGGATCAGCAAAATATTCCTCCAGTCCTGCTTCAGCCAGTGGGAAACACACAAATGCAGCTGAAAGCAGAATTTCATCCGTTGTTCATACCTTATCTTTCACTAACTTATCTCAGTGATAAACATTTCACCACATGACTCCAAAGGAGAAACATTTCTGAGAAACAGCAAGCAACTCCAAATTATGTTTCCCAGACCTGGTTAGTAATAACAGCCCAGCTGAAGGATTTCCTTGAGCAAGCAAACAAAGAAACAGTACTTTTATTTTTTCTCTATTCTTCTCGCCCTTTGTTACCAGTGACTTCAGAAGCCTCACTGTGCAAGAGGGCTATATATCCTCTCAAATCTGCTGGTATAAATCAAAGGTTACAACACAAGCTAAGGAATGGCTGTGTCTGAGAACTCACAAGAAATCAAATCAGACTCAAGTCCACTGGACAAGTATTAAAATGAAGACGGGAAGTAAAATAATGTATTCAATGTCACTTGTTGACAAACCAATAATAGAGAAGTATTTTTAATTCACAGCAGGAAAAAGAGGAACATTATATGACATTTTATCTCTTCCCACTGTTTCATGTTTTTCCATTTTTAACTTTTAAATATGCCTGTTAACACAGAGGAGGCACTAGGTACAAAAACGTTCCATCCTTTTCCACTTCATTATGATAAAATAAAAACAGAGAAATTCTTCATTAAACACAGAGCTAAATTCACAACTGATTTAATGTCACTGAAGTCAATGCAATTATACTAAATTTAGCCTATAAAACAAGCCCATTGACTGCTGTTATTTGTTTTTGGAAGAAGACAGTGAAATACACTGACAATCTGATATGCAGTTTGCAAAATATTCAGTGTGAGCCTATAAAGGGTGTCTGCTCCTGAAGCAAAGGAGCCAGTTTGGGGGACCCACATTCTACCATGAGCTGTTCCCAGTGATCTTCATGAGAAACATACAGAATGTCTCAAGAGTACAGTTTGATTCTGCATCTACTAGCTGTGTCTCTGTCTTTTGTACTTCAGAGGTAACACACACTTTCCTACCTTCTAAATCTTCATCCAGGTCAGCCAAAGTCTGCTGGAGCCGTGCTGCAATGAATGGATCTTCATTCTCATGCTTAGCCAAAACCATTGCTTCATCTTGCCTGCTAAAGGAAAGAGGAGAAAATCACTATGTCTCTCCCCTTTCTTTCACTTTGCACTGCTGCTCTGAAACACACTGCAATTTCAGCCCCTTTGTTTCCACTGGGGTTCTGAAACTCATTCCCCAAAGCATGAAAAATGTGTAGCCTTAGAGATACACACCACCACACTGACACATCCACATCTAGGAAGGATCTCGGTGGTGCCTGAGCATACTCAGTGTGCTGGCAATCAAAAGATTACAATTAATAAAGCCTACAAAGAAATGGTCTGGCTGCAGTGTGAAGCACGCATTTCAGCTGGACTGCAGAAACACAGCATATGGCAGGACAAAGGTTTGGCATATCCATACAATTTTAAGGCAGACAACTAACCATCCTGCACACCCACTGTAACAATATATGTGCACCTTAGTTAAATAAAAATTGCATGGTAATGAAAAATAAATACAGTCAAAGTACTGTTAGACAATCACTCTGCATCTTGAGCTGTGGGAGGGAATGAGAGCAGTTTCTAATGAAACATATCAAGGGACCTGATTTTGCCAGAAAACTGATGAAGCTGTACAATGACCTAAGACAAGCCTGAAATCAGAAGGAGTGCCAAGTGTTGCTCTGGCTTATTAAAAGAAGAAATTAAAAGAAAATGAAACAAACAAAAATCTTAACAAAAAACCCTAAAATTTTAAAAAACAAAAAAACCAACCCATATGGCAACCTGGTATGCAACAGTCCTCCTTTTTCTTAGAGAGAAAAATCTTGATCAGTGCAACATTTTTATCTAAATGATTGAAACAAGAATTTCACATTGGACAATTTATTTCTTTCAGTTACCTCACCCGAATATAAGACGTTGTGGTCTGTGACACTGTATCTAAGTTTTGCACTTGTGATTAGCCTATTGAAAAAGTAGCTTTCCATTCTAGCCACACTTAAAACTAATGCTGGCTGGATGAAGCAGATTTGCCCTCTTCAAGATCATATCCTTAATTGCATAGATGCAATAACAGTTGACAGATTTTTTTTGATAGTTCTCCAAACACTACCTGAAAAATGCCATTTTTCTTCTTCCCTTTAAGATAGTAATCTGAATAAAAACTCAGGGACATTTCCTGACATTGATTTAAATTTTGTCCAACAATGTAGCTTCATTTTTTGCTATTTTATTGTTTGATTTTTCCCTTGCTCATATTAGGAGCAACTGAAAGCATATGTTGAGGCATCAGGTACTTTATTTTATTTTACTTCATTATTTATTTCACATTCACCTCTCCTTTATGTCTTTTGTAGTAGTCCTGCAGCCTGATCCTTCTGCTTTTACCTAAACTCCCTTTCACTTAAAAAGCTGAGTTCATGTATGTGGTATCAATGAAAACAACACCGTACACCTCCAAGGCAGCCTTCCAAAACTGTCATACATGCATTTTTGTGTATCTGAATACACAGATGGGATTAACTCAAGACAACAAGGCTTGATACATGACTAAGAGGTTTCCCTAAACTGGAATCTCAGACAGAAATCAGAATGAGTTGTTTTAAATACAGAGGAAGAGACAGGGTGTTCTGCGACTGGAATAGAATTTCTTCCAACATCTGTCTCTGACCTGAGCTTTGACAGGCCCTGAACATGCCCACAAGCCAATGTGATCTGATGATGCTCAGGCTCAGCATCCACACTGCAAGATTCATGGTGAACTGAGTTTTCCCTCTGAAGGATTACGAGGTGGTGGTGCAGCAGTTAAAGTCTCCAGTGCAGGCGCCTGGTGCTGTAGGACTGCAATCCCTCTGTGCCCTGAGGTGCACACACACACACACACACACACACACAAGTAAATCAATGAGATTACTCATCTGAGCAATCTGACAGAAAGATTTATGCTTACTGCAGGATTCGAATTGGGAGAGAAGACTGGCAAATAAAACCCTCAATGCGAAGATGGCAGAAAGAATGAACTAATTGAATTTCATATTGTTCTTGCAGTGGAAAGTTTCATAAAATTATTAGAAAATACTCTCCTCTGAGTGCATTTTAAAACTATTTATTTGCAAATTCAGAGAGAGCATTTCCAATGGGACAACCATTCAAACTGTGCACCAGCTAAGCAACAGGTCTGTCCATCATGGAAAGCAAATAGCACTTTTTTCTTTACAAAGCTGGTCTTGTGGAATAGTTGTACACAGATGAAGGCAAGTAAGTGACACACACTGAGACTCTTTCTCTGACTTACTGTGGAGAAGTTGTTTCCAAAGCCTTGGAAGAAAAATTTGTAAACTCACAAGACCTAATTTCATGGAGGCCATGCCAGCTCACCACCTTTTTGGTACCTGACTGTATTTTTCTGTCTATTGCCTGACTGTTCTACAATATAGCCAAAATCTGTATTATTAAGGTTGTCTGTGCTGGAATTTCTACAGGAAATAACAGGGTTGAGAATTTTATGGGAAATTTATCTAGAAAAACATTTTTGGGATGGGAACATGCATTCCTGGGCTTCAAACACAGAGTGTAGGTCCATTGCACTGCACTGACCAGTTCTCTTCTCACATCCAGCAGTGGGAATCTTTCAATGACTCCTCATAGCAAAATTATCCTCTTCTTGCTGGGCACAACAGTCAGCAGTGGTCTCTTTCATTATCCTCTGTGCACTTATGCAGTGACTATACATAATTTGCCTCTCAATTTCTGCTTCAATCTCCGTACTTAAACCTGGGATAATATTATCCAATTCACAGAATTCTTCCAAAGGAAGAATGCAGTACAAAATAAAAGGATTCTTATTTGCTGCTACAGAGGGAACCTCAGGAAAAGATCTTTTCTTTTGCATTTCTAAATCTCTAAAAGAGCTTTTGTTCAATGCATCTCCAAACTCACCTACAGAAGCAAGCCAGAAGGCATAATCACAAGGGCTTTTCTTAAAATTCTTACCACCGGGTATTTAGAATGGGTTATGTGTTTTGCAAGGTGAAGGTCTGGTAGTTTCCAGTAGCTCACATGACTTACAAATATGTCTAAGAAGACTCTTTCTCACAGGAAAAGGAAAACAAAAGGGCCTCAATTTTTTTTTTCCTTAGTCTTCTTCCCTTCTAACCCTATACACTTTTCTTTTGTTGACAGATGTTCTGGCCAGAAGCCAAGAAAAATATGACTTATTCCAATACCATGTTTTACATTCTGGATAAACACTACCAGTGGTATTTTCTCATATGT
>VZTN01025938.1:85536-107581 GCA_013400515.1 Erpornis zantholeuca
ACTCAGGGAAGAACTTGATAACCTTTACGCTGTTTTCCTGGTTAAAACATGAGGTGCTAAAAATACAGCACTGGTGAGCACTTAGCCCAAGCTCAAAATGGCAAATATGCACGGTTCCTGGAAGCCTGCACACATATTACTTATGTAGATGAGCAGAGATTTGTGCAAGAGCACAGAACGAAGCAAAGTGACTACTAAACTACAGCATTTAATGTTCCACTAAGCTCAGCCTACAACGCCTAATTACTCCTTGGCAGTCATTTGCGCAGTTGGAGACAAAATGAAACTTACAGCAGCATTTTACCAAATTAGTGCCATGGGAGACATACATTTATGAGAAGGTTTACATTCTAAGAAAGAGACAAATTTCTGTGATAAAACTCGCTGGAAATGCTGCATTAAAATAAACCCAAACTGGTGGTAAGACAAGGGATTTGCAACGAGAGAAGCTGCCATTTTGTTAAAGTCAAAGCAGCTTTACCCATGGGTCCATAAATGATGAAACTGACCCAAGTCTCTCTGAGCACTTCTTGGGAGATCTGGTGAGCCTCATGCATGATACCAGAGGTACAGACCACACCTCTCACCCTAACTGTTTAAATACAACACAGACCCATGTAAGCTGCAGAGAAGGGACAGAGGAAGACATTCAATTATCCAAATGCAGATCCTCAATGCATTTTAAATGCTGTAGGATATTCAAGACATCTGTCTGGGGCTCTTCGACATAACATGGAAGACAGGGAAACTGGTGTCTTATCTGAATGGCAACAGGTAAGAAGAAACCTAATGATAGGCATATCTCGGGTTAACTGAATGTGATTTGCAATCTCACTCATTTTGCACAATACTTGCTATACTAAAAGACTTGGAACATGGCTCCTGTGAATCTGTTACTAGGTGGGGTGGGAACACAGAGCCATTGCAAATTAGTCAAATCCATACAGGCACACTGTGCAGAACGACACGCAGGGATGTAGTGACAACTCTGAGGCACATCAAGAGCATTCAGCTTCTCACATGAGCCTTGGGCAGCTAAGAGGGACTGACCAACATGGAAAACTGGCATGGTTACTCCAGGTCCAAAGACTAGGCTTTGAAACATTCAGGCTCCCCTCCCAGCTCTGACAGTCATCCCAGCCTGGTACTGGGGAATTACATTAACCCATCTTTATGTATTCAAATTTTTCCTCTTTAAAATGAATCCATGATATTCACGTCTTATACAAATGCTGCAAAGACAAATGCTTCTATCTTGTGTATATATCAAGGAGGGTGTTCCCTCAAGGAAGAGACTGATATTGAAGTATTTTAAGTTGTAGAAAGTATGGCTAAAAAGTTAAATGGCTAAATGTTATGGCTATGGCTAAAGGAATCTTTTTGAAAACAACTTGCTATTCAATCTGGCCTGAAAGATGGCATTTAGTAAAATCAGGGTGTTTACACATTCATTTTTGTGAGTGATGCGGCAAAGTACTCTTCAAAAGTGGAGGTAACTGGTTTCCGGAGAAACCAATGTTTCCACAGTCTTAGAGACCATTCTTTGCATTTCTTAGGCTAGGTAAATTTTTTCATTTCTTTTCAAGGAAGTAATATAACTGCAGCAGGAGAGCAGCTAGTGTAAGTGCTGGCTTAGGTTCATGTTACCTAAGCCATGACCTGACCAGAGATATTTTCCGTTTCTACTGCCTCCTGTGAACTTGGGAATAAATTTTTAACCAAAGCCTGTTAAAATTCAAAAGTTGTAGAGTGAATGACCAATTTAGGACTGGTTAGATAGCAAAGTCATCACTTGTGTTAGAAGCAAGAATTCTGGAAGTGGCAGGCAGCTAGGAAAGGGGAAAAGCACATGGTCGTATTCTGCTGAATACCAGATAACCTTCTTTTTTATGTTCTTAGATAGGCGATAAAAAAAGCTGCACATATTTTTGAGAGCAAAGTACAGGTATCATTTCCATTCCATATTTAATCTGTGTTCTGTATCTAGGTCTGTGGGACTACATCCAACAAAGGTCTTTACACTGCATTTATATCTGTGCTGAATAAAAGTCATCAGATATTGAATTTAACTATTTTTCAGTCCTGTAATACACAGTTCCAGTAGTGGCTTCAGATATACTGCCACCCAATTAAAAATAAGAACTTGCAAATAGAGGCAAGGAGGAAAATGAAGTAATTTTTCAACAGCAGCTGGGTTTATGGTCCTTTTACAATTTTCCTCCATGGTTACTGGTCAAGAATATAAACAGAAAGCAAATGAATATGACTTTGCATAGTATCATTTTGTGTTTTAATGCTAGAAATCTCTAAGCTTGTTACATACCAGGGCGATTTAAGCTTCCAGAGTGCCCTGACATATGTCAGTGCCAGGGTCCTGCTGCATAAGCAGGAGCTTGTAGTTGCTATATAGATGGAGGCATGCCCCCACTCCCCCTCCTCTGGCAACAGCTTTTCAACAGGAAAGCCTGCAGGCAGAGAGCATAGCCAGAAATAATCAGGAAAGTGGAATAGCATGATTTGGATCTTCATACAGCCACATCACCTGTGCAATGTAATGTTGCAAGTTAAAAGATGGCACAGTTAAATAACTTCTCTTGATTTACATAGAAAAATAGAAAGAGACAAGGACCAGAGCCTTCCTCTCCTGGAAGCCAGTACCAGGCCTTTAGCAACCCGAGCTGCTCTCTAATATTTAAAATACTCTACAGCTCCAAAGCATACAGTATTTTTCCAGTGGATGATTTTAACAGAAAGGCTAATCAGTATTCTTGCCCTAGAATGACTGTGAGTATCTATTACTTAACCATAATATCCATAATATCTTTACTCCATGAAGATCTGCCAGCAAAAAAGTGCAAAAAGTATCCAAATTTAAAGAGTTTTCTGGAACGAGGGGAAAGGAAAAACCAGAGATAAGGAAGGAAAACTATGAAAGAAGCAGAGCCTTGCAAATCTGTCAGACATCTGGGTCTTAATTAAATAATTTTTCATCCCTGAGGTTCTCCCTGCCACTTTAACCCTTTCTCTACCTTGCTACTCCTTGAAACTGTTTTCAAAAAAGTAAAACATGCTACCCAGTTAAAAAAAAACCCCTATCCTATAGAGAAATAACAGAACTAAACTTTCTCCCATTTCTCAGAGACAGTTATAGGTGACAAGTGATTATACAGAATGTGTTTGTGCACAGAGGTATATATAATATATACACACGCTGCTATTTTTCACTGCAGTTTTTCTGTTTCTTTCCTGCCTTCTGCCATTCACTATTTTTATTTCCTCTGACCAGCTTCTGTGCTGAATTCTCTCCAGCTACTGACTTCTCCTTCTGTCCTGTCCTTCCCAAGTGGAATACAAAACCCTGTAACATTTGAATTTGAATGGATTGAAAATTAAGCAGAACACATTCACCCATCCCCATAGTTTTAAGCTTTTGTTTTAAACTAACTCATCAAAACCTGAACAGTTTAGTGGCAAACAGCAAGTACTTCTCAGTTGGTAACTAAGAGGACGGTCCTCCCAGTAGCTTCAGCTACCCTGACCAGAGCCAAAGGTAACAAATTCTTCCAAGAGAAAGGGAGGAAATGGGATTATCTCTGTCCAGACCCACAGCACGAACTGATCTCTGGAGGGTTCCCCCACCCCCACCCTATGTCCTTTACTAGCTGTACGTGAAAAAATATTCCTCTCTCATGGCTACTGAAGCAGACGCTCAAGGGAGGGGAAAATCCCTTTCAGACATTCAGAAGGTATTTTGTCTTGTTGTCCCAGAGAAGCCTGTATTTATTTATATCTTTATAACTACGAAGTTCCCTTCACATTTCAAAATACTTTTGTTTCTTATATATTTCAATGCATTTAAAATATTTTCAGAATTAAAAAAAAAAAAAAGTCTGGTATTTTAAAGTGTTTTTCCTTGTCTGAGACAGGACAGCAGGACTACTCGTAAGAGTGACACCCTTTAAAACACTGATTTCAGTTGCTTATAAATTTGAGAAACTACACACCTCTGCGGGGTGACAGTCCACATGACAATTTATATCATCCCCATAATTGTACTATTATTTTGTTCCAATTAAAATGTTTAAATTTCTTCTAAGAACAGAGTTTGGAGGAAAAGGAGAACTGCATTCTGATACATGAAATTCTATTTAATGCTCAGTCCTCTGAAAAAAAGGTGGTCCTTCATGCTCTAACTATTCACTACTCTGCCTTGACTCTCTGCCCATCAGCTCTCCTTTCCTATAACATGAAAATGCCACCTCTTCATATCACATGAGCACTCTGCAGAGAAATGAATTAAAGTCTGCATGGCATGTGAATACTAGTGCAATAAATAAGATAAAAAGAGCCAAAGGAAATTAAGTAGTCCTGTCTCCAGAAGAGAATTTGAACAGAGTGAACATTGGCATGTCTGTTTTATTAATTGAGCTCTGAAACTTACTAAGAAAATAAAATTGAGTCCCATCCCTTTAACCAGAGAGGTTATCATACTGTGCAAAATGGGGGGAATTGAGGTTAAAAGAGGGGAGTCTAAGATTACACACAGAGCCTTAATATTGAAGTTGCCTAACTTCGAGCGCATGACCTAGCATCCCTAATAATATTATTTTAAAATAATTTTTAATGTGTAATTATTTATAAAGCTCCAGACAGTAGGTGTGCATGATGCTTTACAGACGTATAAAATTGTCTGATCCCTGCCCCTAGGAGCTTGCGTGATGACACCACACAAGGGATGGGAAAAGAGGGGGTAAGGGAGGACAGGGTTGCAACACTGTGAGATCATAAGATGTACGTACTGCTACATAAGCAACATTTCAGCTTCTCTGTGGTTTTCTTGTTACTCATTTAACACTATATATTAAAATTTGGTGAACAGATACATAACACAAAGACATCAACCGTAAGAAAGGATATGAATAAAGAGAACTACGTAGTACAATGTTCAGACTCAGCAGTTAATATTAAAACATTCACAGGCGAACGTTGCATGTAGTCAATTATTTATATGGGTTTAGCCCTTGGCACCTCCAGCTGAGGTCTGGATTCTGCTCCACCAGGCACTGTACAAATGTATCGTGAGATATGACAGCTGTGTTATGGTTTTTACTGTAAAAAAACAGTCAGTGGCAGAAGGGGATCTCACAGGTGGAGAAAACAAGATGGTTTAACAGGTTAGAGGAAGAGCTAAGAGTAGAACTAGACTGTTTTGACATTTGTTTTGATATTCTAATTGCTAATTAGTATGTGTATTTAGATTACGATTGCTTGAACAAGAATCTCCAAACCAAACCAAACCAAACCAAACCAAACCAAACCAAAAAGAGTGCATTTGCAAGTTGCTCCCAAGTACAGGGAAAAAACAAAAAAAAACAAAAAAAAAAACCATGGAGGAAAGGCCCCAGCTTGGAAATCCTGGAAGCCATGTACCTTCTTTTAGAAATTTGTTTCTGTGGTCTGGGAACTGAAGGAGATTTGAGCTCTGCTGTGCTGTCATATTTGTTTGTGCAAAGCCCGTGGTTGGTGTAATTTCTGACCTGGCCACACTCTTACCCTGCAATGTGCTGACAAACATATCCCATGTCAGAGACTGTACCCTTAAATGCTCACAAGTTTTCTTGACTTCAGCAGCAGATGAAGACCCTGCTGTGATATTTTAATGCTGTCAGGCATTATAGCCACATAGAGACCACCCAGGATATCCAGAAAACAGCTCCAGAAACTCTAAGAAAAAATCATTTAAAACTAACCATACAACTAATTAAAGGAAGCAACATGGCAAAATATTCTTGATCTCCTGGAGCACCAGCTAACTCTTTGGAGCAAACCTAGGCAAGAACTGTGGACTTGATTCTGCTCTTCACTGCAGTTCTTCACAACAAATGGGGAAAATACTGCCTGGACTTTTTTACAGCCCTTCACACTTCAAATATAATTTGCTTCCACCTTAAGGGTACTTTTCACAATCCACAGAGTACAAAATGATTTTAGTACATAGCATTATTAATTCCCAGGAATTGGTTATTTCACTGGGTGAAAAGCCCAATTTTTAGTCAGCTTTACAATTTAAAATGACAACCTAAATGTTTCCATTATTCTTATTAACCTTTTTTTCCCAAGCTTTAGCCAAATCAGTCACTAAATAAAATTTCTGGCTTCAGTGGAGCTCCTATTCAAGGAGAACTCAGTCTCACTGCTGCTAACCCCTACTACTTTACAGTAGCAGCATGTTCTTCCAATTTCTTTGTTCTTATCTTCCTTTTAGAATTGAGTTTACATCACTAGTGAACCAAGCAGAACATAACAAGTAAAGAGTAAACTATGTGTAAAATTTTCCTTTAGGTTTTGTAGCATATGAAATGTACTTAGAACTCTGTATAGCTTGGTATTGGTTGTTCACATGATGAGCATTTTGACTTGTCTGGGGATTTAAGAGGCTGGTTTGGTCCTGAAAGTAGCCCATTCATCAAAGAGCTATGTAAAATTTCTGAGTTCCCAACACATTTTACTAGTGGACTGGCAGTTGTTCTGACAGTAAAAATGGAAATTGATGTTCTCCAAATTTGGCTGTACTCAAAAGTGAACTAAGAATTGATTTATATTTGATTAAAACAAGAATTTCATGCTAATAGTTTTAAAAACCTACTTTTTTTTCCCTTTCCTCTATACTTAGGAAGTGGCTTTTAAAAACTTAGCAGCTTGACCTCAAAAAGATTTAGAGTAGCACAGTTTTCAAAGCTGTTTTGTTTACAAAGATATGTTAGGAGTGGAATTGGATTTACCTTCAAATATTACTGGCATGTTCATAGCATAACATTTTAAAAGATATTACTCCCAATATCACTGTTGTGTCAATCTAAGGGGTTGATGACATTAAATTAAAATATATCACAAATGTTTTTTGCTATATCCTTAAGCTGATCTGGAGCAATTTTGCAGTCTCGGAATGTAAAAATAAAGAGTATTTATGAAAAATAACTGCATTCCCCAAACAACAACAACAACTGTCTCCAATTTCAGTTCCAAACACTTTTTCCAAATTACAGATATAACAGATAAATAGAGAATATTTAGCATGATAAAATCACAGAAAAAAAGCAAATTGGAAGCCTAGCCCAACCTCCTGCTCCAAGCAGGGCTAATTTGAAAGCCAGAACAGACTGCCCACAGGTTTTGCCTGGCTGAGTTCTGAGAACCTCCAGACATGAGGATTCCTCAACTTCTCTGGGGAGCCTCTGCCACTGCCTAACCATCCCCATTTTGAGGAATTTCCTCATACTTAAATTTTATTTCCTTTAGAGCAGCTGGTGACAGTTGCTTCTTGTCCTTTCACAGTGTATGCCTGAGAAGCCTCATGGTCCTCCTTTTGTTAGGGGACGACTGCAACCAGGTCCCTCCTTACCAACATCGCTTTCCCAAGGTGAACATCCCAGCTGCCTCCCATCCCCCTCATACCTTGCATGCTCCAGTGCCCCAGCCCCCTCAGTGGCTCTCCTCTGGACCCTCTCCAGTTTTCCAGTCTCTCTCTTGAACTGGGGGCCCACAACAGGACACTACAGCACTGGCCTCTCAGCACCTCCCTGACTGCAATGGCAAGTGCAGCACACCATCCTTCCAGCTTCCACTCATTTGGCTCAGCAAGACCCCTGGACAGCAGTCCTGCTGGACAGTTTATGGAACACCCTGCTGCCTCTTCTCTGTGCACTCTTTCCAACTTGTAAAAACTTTGTGTGTGTGGCAAAGGTAAATCTAAATGCCATAGACATAATATATACCTTTGGCTGAGGTGAAAGACGGAGGGAATATTGGCTTTCAAGAGGGAATGCATCACAATGATCTGTGGTCAGTCTTTTATTTGATTAAAAAAACAGAAAAAGTTCCCTCCAAATTGTAGCTGATTAGTATTGTTACTACAGGGCTTTGCTTTGATGTCTTTGGTCAACAAAATGCTAACTTCTTCCTCCCCCACTGAACGTGCATGTGTGTTTTTCAAACCACTTTAGATCCTGCATTTTGAGGAAAGTTGGGATAGCCTATTTACCTCAAAAGGACCAGTCTAAGCCTACCGAAATTAATGGGTTGCTTTTTTGGACTAGGCCTGGAATGTTAATTGCAGTTACGATACCAGCCTATCTAATCCTTCCAATAGAAACCTCATCAGGACCTAAGACACTGCAAAAGGAAAAATCACACGAAAAACGTGTTGTTGAGTTGTTAGATACTTATCTAAGTGAGGATTGACCTTGCCCCCACTGATACTGATGGATAAAGAAAAACCCCAAGATCATTCCAGTAGGTTAAATACTGACTTTGGTCTAATTTGTCCCTAAGTTATCACCCACTGCACGATCCAAGATGAGGTTCTCACTCAGAAATGTGTGGACGGAAATAACTAGGTCATGATACACGCTTTTATGAAGGGGCTACAGATTAGCAGCTGAATGGAGAGAGACCAGAAAGCACAGACTTTGTGTCAACTGAGAATTCAGAGGAATTTCTGGCCCCCATCCCATGACTCTGCAGCATCACACAGAGCGGATCCCTGTCAGTATTACCAGGCCACCCTCCTTGCTGGAGGCACAGCTTCCTATTCGGCCAGTTTGTATTTGCAAAGTCCTATAAATTCTGGGTTCCCTTTGCAGCCCTGCCACCAACTATGTGAGTTTTGGCAAACAAACAGTGTCAGAGTCATTTGTGCTTGAAGGCAGTTTCTAGTTAAATTCCAGGTTCTCGTATTTTCTTGCAAAAACTGCAGAAAAATGTTTGTTTATGCTAAAAAAAAAAAAGGGGAAAAAAAGGAAATATGCTGAAAAAACACCCACCCCAAAGTACAACACCAATTGAGGTTAGCATTAGGTGAACAGATATACATAAATATATGCATGCAAACATTTCCAAACCAATCTCCAAAGTTCACTGCATACAGTCCTTTTCCACCTGGCTTTTGGTGTCTTGAATTTTCCATTATATGACCTGCATGTCATTTTTCTGGATCAATAAATGGTAATATTTTAAACACTTCAGGTGCTGTCAGAAGTACAAAATAAACCAAACTGTAACAAAATTATTTCATACTCTTTAAAGAAATCAGCTCTGGAGGGCAGCGGTATGGCAGCGGTATTTTGCAAGAAATGTAACTACAAGTTCAAACAAAAAAGTGACCTTTGCCTGTTGCTACAAGTATATCGCTGGAGGGGATTTGGCAGTGAGCTTTTCACTGGGAGGAGTCACTTGGCATTGGTACTGGTTTATGAAAGAGCAGAAGAAAGTATAAGTTGGTTTTCTTAAATGAGTCCCTACCAGGAGGACATGCAAGATGTTTTCCAAGCGCTGGTGGCAAGCAAGTATTTACCTCAGAGGAGCACTGTCAGGTCCCACACTGCCGCAGTAGGCGCTCCGTGCAGGGCACGCCTCTGTGCCACACATCGCATCCGCCTCGGCTGGCTCCAGGTAGCCATTGACCAGCCTGATCAGCCTCATACTGTCATTTTGGGAATCCAGAGACACAATGTCAGACGGGGAGCTCACAACGCCCGAGTCCTCTGTGGTGTCCTCTGATGCAAAACAGCTGCTCTCCGACGCCGTTTCTTCCACCTCCGATAGCTCCAGAACCGTGTCATCCGCTACATAAACATTGTCACGTGCAGACAGCAGGCTCTCTAAATGAAATATAACAAGGAAAGTTAGCTGCAAGTCATCAGTACATAAATCAGAGAGCTGTCCCTTTGTAACTGGAAAAGCCCATATGAAATACATTAGAAACGGTGGGAGGATGCTTGGTATTTGTATATAAGATGAAGATAATTTGAAAAGTGATAAAAATTATGTCCTTTGCTTTTAGAGAAGTGGTTTGCTATGCTGGTCCTGTGGAGTTTGGGTCTTACAAATTTCATAGCAAATCAGTTTCCTTAATTCTCTGAAAGAACAATTTTCCAGGGACAGGTTTTTGAGGAATTAGACTCAAGTTTAAATGATGTGGTTCAAGAAATCACTCCTGTTATTTCTTATGGCAACATAATCTTATTATTTCTCTTTTATTCTGCCAAACAGATGTCATTTTGGATAAGAATGTGTCTGTGTACAGGTAAAAATGGGCAGCATTTCCCAGCCAGGACACTTAACTGGTAAACTAGATCTACCGCTGCCCCCGTGGGTGTCACTGATTTTATCACCCTTCAATTTCAATTTTGCATTAAGTAGGAGAATAACAGTTTTCTATCCTTCAAAGCATATTAAATCTGCTAATAAGTGTACAGAAAAGTAGACAGTACCATGCTTAAAGGAGAAACTTTTCTGATGTTTAGTTATTTATAAAGGAGATCAAGGGAGATGCCCTTTGCATGTTTAATTTTATTAAAAGCTGCAAATTTTGAGAGGAGATTAGACACAGTACAATTTCTTGTAGCCTGTTTTAGTTTGGTTCCTATGAGCTATTCCCTTTTGTGTTTTTTGGTAAAAAGTACAATTTTAATTTCCCTTAAGAAATGTATTCAACTTCATCCTGCAATTATGCCATAAAGGAGAGTTCCCAACCAGGTCAATAATTTCTATGACTGAAATTACTCAGTGACGAAACACAAAATCAAGTCCAAACACACTTCTGATCAAAAGGAATCAATAAAGACTAATCTAAATGTTTCATTTGGAATTATAATTGTGCTCCATTCTCTTTGGGAACCTCAGTAAGCAACAGGAAGATTAAATAACAGTTTATGGTCTGATCTTCCAGACACTTGTGGTGGATGTTAATTACATGAGAAGTCCCAGGTTTGCAAGTGTGACTAAGATTAAACATACACTTTACTGTATTTTAGGCTCAGTAGCTACAACTTTTTGAAGCATACATGAAGTTATAGCTCAATAAAATGATCAACAGAGAGAAATACTTCTGAATTATGCTGTATAGACAAAACTATTTTCCTTAACTCAGAGAACTGAAAACAACTTTGTCAAAGAATGTCACTGAAATAATTTTTTCAGGGTATAGCTTAGCATTGAAGCTTCTTGTAAAACTAGAATAAAAATCCAGCCACCATTCTCCTTGACTGAGGTTACAAGACGCCATTAAGTACTGAAATTGATTTCCGACAGCAGAAGCAATAAAATTCAGAGGGTTACAAATCATGATTAAACTTTTAAGTGCTGTCAAGCATTGATATTAATGATGGAAGATGATCCAAAGACTCTATTGCAACTTTGGAAGAAATGTTACTTGATTTCTTTGACCTTATTTTCTGTAACATTAGTTCTAGATTCTGAATATAGTCTCAGATATTGTTCCATTTTAAAATGGCAATTACAGGAACTCAGGATGTGCCACTGAATGGATTTGAGTATGCTTATGACAGAACTACAGTTAAGAAAACACCAACATGAAGGATAAATATGAATAATTTGACACTGAACATCAAGTAATAAAATCCCACAAAAACAGATAGTGAACAAACAGGTATGAGTATATGGCTTAATGGCTTTTAGACTAACAAAAAAAGCTCAATAACAAACATTAGTAAAAGCTACAATATGTTAAAACCAGGACAAATTAGGATAACAAAGAAATCAATTTAAAGCGTGGAAATACAAGAGTGAAAGCACATGAGAAGATTTTGAAGCAATGCACAATGCAGTATATATACCTTAATGCAAAGAGACCTCTCTGTAATACACGAAAAATCTATTGTCACATGGATGCCATAAATGACCTCCACCCTATAGCTGGCACATCAATTTATAACCAAGTACCTACTCCCACATCCTGACATGAGGGGGGCAGCCTTTTCCTCCCTTGCTGTCTCTTGCATTTCCTCATCCTCTTCTTGCCTGCCTGCAACTATTTCCTGCATCTTTCTGCTCAGGGATTTAGATCCTTTTGGTCACAGAGCCCTGCTTGCCTACTGCAGTAACAACACTCAAGTCTCTCCCTGCTCTGCAGCAGGATCCCCACCCCCAGCCCACTGTCCCCACATGTTGACAAACAAAATGAAAACCAATCTCTTATTATCAGAGTCCATGGGTGAATTGATCCCTGCTACATATGGATCTTGGCAGCTGAATCACCCAGTCCAGAATAAGAACCTCCTCATTCAACAGCAGTTTTATCCTGAAGCATGGAGATACAAATAGACATCTTTCTACTCAGTGATTAAATTCCCAATGCTCAAGCAAAACCAAAATGTCTCCCTTTCTTCAAGCCTATCAGTTTGACAAAGTGCTTCCCTATCTTTTATCTTCACCAAGAAGATTCATGAATTTTTAACACAGTTAACGCATGGCACTGAACAGAGTTATTGGCTGAGACAAACCATTTTGATTGCCACTACTACTTGTCTGAACGTGAAAGCACACATATAAAACACAACTGTGGTGGTTCTGTGTCATGTTAACAACCTTGTTTCAGCTAAGAGCAGCACTAAAACATCCCTGTTTCAAATTTGAGCCATTCTTGGATGGATTAAGTAAGAACTACTCTTCCTCCTACATGCTTGATTAAGTCTTCACTGGTGCAAACTGAAGATGGGATGGGCATTACTGGGTAATGATACATGACATGAAAAAAGCCTACCTCAACATTACTGAGTGGTCTTGTCTTCAGGAGTCAGAAAATACTTTATAAAAGTTTCTAATTCTACAGGGAGAACAGGGTAACATTTAGTAGCCTTGCAATTTTTGTATTTTTTTCCTCTAAGGGAATGCACATGCAGAAAGCCACCCCACACTAACAGAGTGTGACCACAGTGATGGAGCTAAGTGAGGTTTTTTGTTGGTTGAATAGAGAAAAATCTCAACATTTTCTTCTCTTTCCTCTGTCATAACACTAAGACAAATTCAGGCTATGATCCTCAGGACCTCATGCAGACATATCCAGGGTAAGAAGGAGTATTCAGCAAATACTTCCAGATTGAACACACTAAAAACAACAGCCACAGATAACATATTATTGAAACACCTTTATACAGAAGACTGAGTTTTCAAATTTATAACAATGCCAAGATAATTTTTTCAGTAGCATGACCCCATTCACCGGCATCAGGTGGGGTGTGATAGTGGAAAGTGTGTAGAATTAGGCCCATGGTCATGGCTATTCTAAAATCTCTGTGGGACATCTCACCCCCAGGTGAAACTGGAGAGAATCCTTCAAAGCCTTGCATTGCTGCTTACCTATGTCCTACTTCACTGCTAAGCCCACATGAGTGCAGTACCAGGGATCTCCCCAGATTCGCAGCAGCAGTGCTGCCGCTGCACAATTAGGTCAACCACAAGTTACAAAGGCTTTCTTGCAGAGGGGGATGGACTGGGATGTCTGCTTGCAAGAATGTTGCCCGTGATCATCAAGAGGGAAAGAGGAGAGTAGCTCATGAGTAAAGAATGTGAGCTTCTTGTTTAACACAAAAGAGATCTTGTTGCTTTAATCTCAATAGCCTGTAAGTAATTAGGAAAACACTGAACTCCAAGTTTAGAGGAGTCATATCTCCACTCCTGCAGTTTGATATCGCATATATGTACACACTACTCACACAGAAAGCCAATGATGAGGAGACAGATAAACCTCACCTGGTTTAAATGCGAATCAGCACTTTCAGAAATCAACATTTAATTCAATATGTGAAGACTTCCATGGGTAAAATACTCACTTTGATTACTGCTATGAAAATAACCACCATTTAATTTTAATGAGATTAGAATTGGATGTAAGTGTTCAAAAGATGCCTATCCCATCTGGACTTACAAAATCAGTCACCAAAGCCAAGTCATAACTTCTTCTGAGTCCAATGGGCACAGGGTGTAAATCCTAACTGTTCAGGAAGGGCTGTTAGCTTCTGGTTTTACAGCACTCCTGATGTTTTGTTATTACATTCAATAAGGACAGACAGAAGATGCAACAGTTGATTCAACCCCTACATGATGAGTAACCTGAAGCTCACAATTGTTTTAGAGATGCAGAGTTTCTCTAACTCATCTAACTCCTGCTAAGAGGTTGGTAATTGTTTTAGATTTTCTTTCATCATTTGTTCCACTGCCAAAGAACTTTCTTTCCATGGACTAAAATTACTTTGCTGTAGTTCAAGTGGTCTATTATAATGAAATTGTAAAAAATTACCACAAACTTCACAATGTTAAAGAATATTAATTCTTATAATGATCTCCAAATTAGAACATAATTCTTTCACTGACAGTACTTAAACTTCTAGCAGGATAAGGAAACACTGCTCTATTTGTCCCAGCAGTAAAAATTTAAGACCATCACAAAAGAGCAGAATTAAGAAACAGTGCTTTTTTTTTCATACGCTTGGAAAAGAAGGATGATGGAAGAAACGGGAAAAGAACACATTTGTTATGGCAATTATTTACAGAGATTATGAAAATGGAGAACACAGGATTATCTTAAGAGTTTTTACACAGGTACACTATGTTCTTGTTAAAATTTTCTCATTTTGCTCATGGATCAAAAACCTGTATGTGGAGATAAGTGTTAAAGATCACTCAGTGAGCAGATACAGCACTAGACAGAATGGGTGGTCTTCTCCCTATCATAATTAAAATTATTTTAATTCAGCATGCTTCTTAGCATCCTTTCTTCTTTTTTAAAAAATTTAGAGAAATGAAGAGAAAATAAATGACCACTGTTATACCTTAACAATAGCATTAGAGGAGTGGGGGAATGGATCAATTCCAAAGCACTCCTCTCTGGAACTGCCTTGTAGACACTGAAAAAGAGATCAGGAAATACTGAGCTGAGGCGCCATGCTCTGCAGCTCCAGCCCTTCTCCAAAATAAGGATGTAGAGCAGCTTAATGTTGGCTCAGTTTATTTAGGTCACAGAATCATAGAATAGTTTCATTTGGAAAGAACCTCTGGAGGTCACCTAGTTCAATGTCCTCCACAAAGCAAGGCTATCTTCCAGCTTTGACAAAGTAGCTCAGGGCCTTGAACAGCTTAACTTTGAAAATCTCCAAGCATGAAGACCCAACAGCCTCTCTGGAAAAAAACATGATTCATTCCCTGGGTAACGTCTAATGCTTCTCCCACTTAAGAACATTATTTTAATGTCAAACTAAAAAATTTTTAGCTGCAACTTGTTGCAGTCTTATCTTTTTTCAGTGAATCCCAGACAAGAGTCTGTCTCAGTCTTTCCTCTTCCTTTAGATGCAAGACAGCATTGAAATCCTCCTTACTCTTCCCTTCTGCAGGGGAGGGCTGAACAAGCCCTGTTGCCTCAGCACCTTCATGTACATCTTTCATTCTTCCTGCCAGACTCTGCTGCCTCTGCTCTGGTGTGTCAGTGTCTTGTTAGACAGAACCCAAAACTGGACTCACTTCTGGGCAATGGACTCACATGTGGCTTCATGGCAGGCAAATAAAGGGGAATAATCATTTCCTATGATCTGCTGGCTGTGCTCTTGCTAGTGCAACCCAGCCTGTGGTTAGTGCTTCGTCACTGCAAGGGCACGTTGCTGACTCACACAGCCCTGCATGCGACTTCCAGTCTCATATAATGAGATATTTTCAGTCTCCTTCCTAGTCTTATGCCCCATCCTCATGTTTTCCAATAGGCTCTTTAATTGAAGTTATTCTCACTGCAAACCCTGCAAACAGAAGTAAATCCATTTCTTTACATGCTAGCCAACAACAAAAATTAAAAGACTCACAAAGGACATGTCTCACCAGACACATCATCAGAAAGGTACAAATAGAGTGTTATTAGTTACACCCTGTGAATCTTCAGCATTTCCATAGTCAATCCCAAACTAATGACAGTTTAACTTAGCTACCTAGGTATACTCTCCTATGGTTGAAAAATAAATGCAATGTGGACTCATTTAACCTTCCTTACGAATTTGAGTTAGTTAAGCACTTCCCTTGAGGTTAAACTTGTCTGTTGTTAGTTGATATCACAACAGAAAAGTATTGTAACTTTTGCAAAAGCTTTTTTGGCAATGGAGCTTTCTACACCAAAGGCAATACAAGATAGGATCATGCCAGGGAACGAGAACTGAAGAGTGTTCCAGTCCCTCCATTGTTTTGCCATGTACAAGCAGCTGTGAAGATCTGTGCACTAATGTTTGCTTTTCCTTTCATATATATACTGAAAATGATTGTGAAGTCTCTCTCTCTCAAAATACTACCTAAAATGTCTGCTGGCTCTTGAAAGATTCAGAGAAAGCTACCACCGCAGGTAAATGTCTGCTACCCTCTCCCATTTCAGACCTTTATTTTTACCACCTGCCAAACAAGCAAGGGAAAATTTCTGAACTAATGCAGCACAGATTTTCAGACAGAGGAAGATCAGCATATTGGACTTTATTATTCCTATTTCTTTCCCACAATCCTTTCTTCAGTGACTGAAAAAGACTCTCTGACCTCTGCAAAGCCCATTTGACCTAGAATGCTGCTGCTATTGCTCAACTGCTTTTCATCCTCTCCTTTTTGGCACCCTCTTGAACCCACTAGCTCCTCGCTTTTATAAAAGCCTTGTTTGGACTCTCTGACAACTCTACATCGTAGCCAGTAACTAGCCTTCCTTATTCAAAGGGATCAGATGTCATAAAAGTGACACAAAGAGTAAAATGCTCTTTGACAGAAACAGGACCATGTGTCAAAGTAGATCTTTCCCTGATTAACTGGAGAACATTGTCACTTGGCTTTGGGAAGGACAGATTTTAGAAAATGAATCAGTAGAGTGCATTTTTCATTTCCTTTTATACATGATGAAGTATGATGGGGAGAGTTTCACAACAGTTCCTGATGTTCACAGCAAGCTAGAATGATTCACAAGATGATTTCAGGGTCCCTTACTTCATGTGAGGACAGGGGCAGGGTGCCTAATCTGTGCAGTACAAAAAGACTACCAACAAACAGACAAAATAGGTTAGAGGAGGGAGATAACATAGAAATATATTTAAGAGCAATTATAGATAGCTTCAAACTTGCATTTCTTAAATCACCATGTGTAGCACTGGTAACATGCTGTGTTAAATAACAGGGCTCCTTGAGGGTGTTTGCAGGACAGGAAAATATACATCTAAAACCAGAGAGTGCCCAATATAATCAGCCTGGTGAAGAAATAACCCACTCCCCCTGTTTTGCTGGGATTTATTAGTCTTAAGTGATAGATTTGGGAAATTTGCATCCTTTTCAGAGGTAGTCAGCTTCCACTCAAGCACGCTGCAGCATCTAAACAAATGGACTGTGAAGGTGATTTTCATGAGCCACCTTAGAGAGCACACTCTATAAAATTGCTTGAAAAGCATATGCAGTGTAATGATTAAAACCAGAAATGATTAGTGTACCTATGCAATAAAACAATGTTTTATTAGGTGATTTTTAAGAGCACAGAAAAAAGGCCATTTGCTCAAATTTTCTTTTTAAACTTTGCCATCTTTTTCCCCTTGTGCACTCTGTATCAATATATTCTCTTCCTTAGTTTGTTAACAATTCCATAAAATCTCTACTGCAGTTTCGTATTTATAGCATAATCCACAGGAGAAAAACATAAAACACTTTTTCATTGTAATTATCCTTTCCTTCCCTTCCCCAGCAACCGGCTGCCAGCAAAATCAGCAAAGAAGAGACACAAAGACCCAACCCTAAACTGAGCACACATACATATACATACAGGCACCCTTGTGGGATTTAAGAGCTCTTTCCATGGTACAGAGACACCACTCTACTCACAGTTGTGTATTTATTTCTAATTAAAAGTGATTTAAAAGTTAGGTAGGGTGGAAGAGATCAGGTCAATCTGTAGTAATCTATTACTGAAACCATTAGGTATTAGACACATACAAATAAAAAATTTTGAACAGTTGCCTTCTATTTTTGGGGACAAAGTATACTTGTCTTGGGCACAGAAGCACTTCTATTGAGAAGCCATGCACGAATGAGAAAAAAAACTTCCTTAGGTAAAAAACCTAAGCAGACTTACTAGGAAGTAATGGCAACAAATGCTGGTTTTGCTTAGTAGCAAAAGCTAATAGTGAACTACAGGCTGGAGTGTTGGTTCACAAAATGAGATTTCATCACTCTTCCAGAAGCCTCCAGTTCCCCCATCAGTGCATCCATTATTTTCCCTTACATCTCATTCTCTTTTTATAAGATAGTACCTATAGTATAATCTGAAGTCAGACAGAGCCCTGAGAAAATTGTTTTGTGAACAAACCACCTCCCTAACTTACAATTAAAATGGCACAAAACAACTCCATTTAATTGGCCAAAACATACTTCAGCCAAACCACCAATAAAGTAAATACCTTCACAAAAGATTTTCAACAGCTAGCTCTAGATTTAAATATTAAAACATTTTCATACACCTGCACAGTATACACATAGACACAAAGCTTTACTCTGACCTTTTTTGATGTACATTAACTGACTCTTCTTGGACCTCCTGATCAGTGAAATACTTACTTCCTTCCCCAAGAGGCTCTTTCAATAAACTTGGTCCAGTGGTTTACTTTGGTGATTATATTTCCAGAAGTATTTTAACCTACAAGAGCATGTTTCTTTTCTGAGTTAAATTACTACACATTTTACTGCACATACACACTGGATTACTCTGCCATCATATTTCTCAGGGCTGTAAGACATCCAATTATGTCAATAAATGTATATACCTGGTGAGACTACTTTGTGTATGTGAACTCTTCCTGTCACTACAATAGTCTGCCTTCTGAAACTGCCCAGTAAAGAAAAAATTGTTCTTGCAGGGAAGAAAACTGAGAGTTGGAGTACCTAAATCTCTGGAGTATCTCCACTGAGTTCTTGTGTGATACCCTCTGCAAGGGCATTGTAGCATTTTCAAAGGATGTTTCCTGGGCCCTTCGAAGACCAGACTCCTGTGCTGGGATGAGAGCAAACCAAGAGCAGTGAGGCCAGGAGAGTGCATGCCAATCACACTTGCCTCCTAAAACACTGCCAGAAACCACTGGGTCTCCACTAGCAGGAAACAGGCACATACATGCTGCAGAGGCTGATCAGGGCAATTGGTTTTATGGAATTAGAGCAAGAAACAGACTTCTTCTTCACTGACACAGACACAGCCAAGCAACCACAGCATGGGACAAGAATCAAATGCAGGGAGGGTATAATGTGTCCAGAGGAGGGCCAAGCAGATGATCAGAGTGTTGGAGCACCTCCCCAGTGCAGAGAGGCTGGAAGAGCTGAGTTTGCTCAGTCTGGAGCAGAGGAGGCTATGGGCAGACCTCACAGCACCTTTCAGCTCCTTGGAAAGGGGCCTTACAAGAGAGCTGGAGAGGGGCATTTAACAAGGGCATGCGATGATAGGACATAGGGGAATGACTCCAAGATGGAACAGTGTGGGTTTAGATTAGCCATTGGGAAGAAATTCTTCATTTTGTCATTGCAACAGGTTGTCCAGAGAAGTTAGGGATGCCCCATCCCTGGAAGCATTCAACATCAGGTTGGATGGGGCTTTGAGCAACCTGGTCTAATGGAATGTATCCCTGCCCACAGCAGGGGTGTTAGATGATCTTTAAGGTCCCTTCCGATCCAAACCATCTTATAGTTCATTGATTCTATGAACTTCACATTCCACCTATGAAGTTACCTTTTCTGGCAATGCATGCTGAAGCTCTCCCTTGGAGCCTAGTAAGAAGGGGAATATTGGACAAGTAGAGGACAAAGTGTTCACAGAAGAGCACTGCTCTCATGCCACCACTTCTCTTTGACAGCAGATGGACTACATCAGATTATTTCAGACATAAGCAGAGATACAAATACTTGAGTCAGAGCTGAATTTGGCCTGCTCTTCCACAGTCCTCTTACGAAGTCAATTATCTCATCAATCATGCTTTGCCCCGGGGCTCTCTTTCCCTATTAACTTGAAGAAATGCAAACATGCAAGAGTGGTAACTGGATGTTACGCTTTGTACTGATTTGTGGATAGTAAAATGTTAATGGCAGTGCCATCTCGGGTGCTCTGGTGAACAATAGCCCCATGCAAGAAATGGGTCATCATCTGAACACCCACCTGGAAAAAATGTTCCCCTTTCATATTACGTGCTGTTAGTATCAGATCCTGCTTCCACTGCAGCAGATAGGTTTTGCCCCTGACTTCAATGGCAGCAGGATTAGACCGTTCACTGATTAAAATGCAAAGCTGCAGATATCTTCTGCATGGGATGAATCCCCACAGGGAAAATTTGTCTGCATTTTTATTCATGTGAAGCATTTTAAGGCTTTCATTTACACAGTTCATTCAATAATAATGTGCATGCTGTATAATGGGGTACCTGATTAAGCATGCTTAAGTGCTTTGCTGGAGCAGGGCCATTTCTAGAATTTGAAGGTTTTCTATGATCATATCCTCAAAACAGGCAAGCTAGTTTGGGGAATTTTCCACCTGAGTTAATAGGCTTAAATAGGATCAGCATAAAAGGGGGAAATTTGGAAATGTCTTTTAGTTCCTTCTTTTTTTAGCCTTAGTTCCTCCACAAATTAGGCTGAGAAGGTCACCCTGTTTTAGGTCTTAAGTTTGTCTATGAAACCCTCCAGTAACTTTTAAACTGGCTACCAGCTTTTCCTGAACGAGTCAGGAAGAACAACAGATTGAAGTTCACTTCCGAAAGTTTAATAAAGAGGTAGGACAGAGCACAGAGACTTTCTTCATATGTTGACATAAAAGCTCATTCTCTATAATCTACCAGGGATACTGAGGGAAGGATGCTATGAACAATAGCAAAACTTCTACTCTAAGCATGGTGGGGTTTAGATATCAGAAAACTCAGTCATTAATGCAGAAGTTCGAAAGAAATGCGTAAAGAATTACTTGATTCGGTCTGGGGTGATGCCTTAGGTTTTAACTTTTATATTTTTCAAATCCTGTACTGCTCAGTTTAACTCTGAATTTCCTCTAGCTTGTTAGCTGCCGCTCTCTTATGCTAAGACAGACATAACAAAGCCTCTCCAGTTTGCTCTCCAAGGACACCCCGACTGTCCTAGGCCCAAAAGTGTAAACCTTCATCTTGGGGAGGGGGGGAAGGATTGGCGAAATTCCATCATTACCTAGAGTTTTAACTGGTGAATTTATGCTGATATGCAAATGGACCAAACCTATAAAAGTGTGAAGAACTCGTGATCTGTTGTCCATCTTGGGATCCATTGGGGCAGTAGTCTCTGGAAACCCCAGGATGTAACTTTGAAGGCCTTTCAAATAAACACCTTCTTTATTCCCTTATTCCTGTCTAGTCTCTGTTTTTAGGTAGCCATTTAAGACATCAGGGGGAAGAAAATAAGAAAATGAAGAAGAAAGAAGTAAAAAGGGAGAAATTCTCAAATCCTAACATCCATTTTGGTTTTGAAAAGCAAGAACCTCAAGCTCCCAGGATTTTCATCTTCATCTATTTCTTCGTTTTTTTATTCATTATTACCCTCTCTCTTGCCTGTTCTTATCCTTAATTAAAAAACCAAAATGGCAATTAAAAAAAAAAGGCACTTTCTCTTTTAAATTCCAAAGAACCAGTTAATTTATTTTCTTAAAACTACTACACAAGGAGAGCATTTGGAAAATTTTTTAGCAGGTGTGACTGGCCACTGTTCTACTTTGTACAGTAATGCTCATCCATCACCTTAATTGTCCTGATTGCACTTAATTTCAGCATCGTATTATAAAACTCTCCACTCACCTTAGAGCGGCCCCTATCAAACCAGCACAGAATCAAGCTGGTGGTTTGTTATTACTCTTCCCATTACAGCATGCAAGTTTAAAGACTTCTGTCTCAATTGCTTTCAGCCTGCTAATTTTCTCACAGGCACTTACTTAAGTCTGTGGAGAAAACCGCAAGGAGTTTCCCCGTGCAAAGGATTTTTTTGGTGTAAAATAATGCAATCAATACATTGCCAAAGCCTTGCATTATGAACAGTGGCATGTATTTAACCTACTCTGAAAGTGAAGAAAAGACAAATGATTTTATTTCAGGAACATCTGAATCCCATTGATTAGCATGATGAATACAGAACAGGAAAGCTGCCAGGTACAGAGGAAGCTGGGCATGTCCACAAGGGAGTGGAGCAAACAAGCAAATTACAG
>VZTN01025938.1:107650-129877 GCA_013400515.1 Erpornis zantholeuca
TTTTTTTTACACAAATGTTTTCATTTGGAAAACTTGGACACTTAAACCTCTAAGTTTCTTTAACTCACTGGTCAGTTAAACAGCATATTGTTCTAATTCTCTGAAGGCAAGCAGAGAAGAGTTTTAGAAGTGAAAAAATACAGTCTTAAGCTATAAGTAATCAATAAAATATTCACATACATTGTGTTTAATTGGGATAAGATCTCTTCCGGGGAAAAAAAGAAGACACTTCTTATTTTAGGGGAGAACAGTGGCATAAGTTTTCCTTGGTAAAAAATAATTGTGTCACTCCTAAGCATTGATTTAACATGTCTGAGACTGGTAGTACCCAAAAAGGGTTTCAGAACAAAACCAAGATACCAATACATTCATGCAGTAGACCCCAAAGTGTCATCTACTTCCAACAACACCACGAAGTTATATAGGGTGGCCCTTCTACAGTCCTTGGCAGTCCACTGTGAGGCTTTCTGGACATCAAGTCAAGTAAGAGTTTGCCTTCCAAAATGCTCCATCTCTTACAAGTCAAAGTTAAGTAAACAAAGCTCTTATCTTGAACTTAAAGCCAGTAATTATTTTTTAATACAGTCTTTATAATTCTTAGATAATCCATCATAATTCTTATGTTTTAAGAAGTATACTCATTCAGGTCTTGACTGTTTCATCCATAGACACACCTTAAAAATAGAGCTGTTGAATGTTTCCACATAGTTCAGAAAAAAATGTTGAAACTATTTCTCCATTAAGTTTTATGCTTTTACAAACTGTAAAAATATTTCCCTTTCAGTTTTTACCTTCCTGTCAAGTGAAAAAAATGAGAAAAAAACAAACATGGAAGAGAAAAGAAAAATGCTTACCTACATGTTTTAAAAATCAGAAATCAATAACAATTCTTATTAGATGTTTAAAGTGGACAAATTAGTTGTTTTGTTTGCTCTAACGAGTAAGCAGATAATCCCCTACTAGTCTTTCACTTTTTATGGGAGGGAACCATATATTTAGCAACTTTATTTTCACCTTTCAATCACAACAGTCTTAGAAGAAAAAATTGTATTTGTCTGTCATAGTCCTCCTTTCTCATTCTTTCCTCCCTCTTCTTTTATTTTAGGTCTTTGTCCTCCATTACACCTCACCTTTTCTTATGGTTAGAAAGTAATTATTTTATCCCTGCCAGGAACAAATTATGGAATCCAAAAAAGGAGCTGACAGAAGAAACACTGTCTCTGCTCTCAGCCTTTTGTCCCCTCGTGCCTGAAAACCCAGAAGTGAATGTTCATGGCCAGAATTCTCAGTTTCTTAGAAGAAAGTAGGCAGTCATCTTAGTCAGTGTTTACTGACTTAGAAGTGGTAATAGGAGAAGATGAGTATGAGCATCTCTAAGGATGGAAAAGCACTTTGGTATGAGAATCATCACCTACCTGGAAGACAGAAAAATTTTCAACAGTTTGTTTACTGTAGCTCCCTGAGCATTGCCTGCATTTGAATCAGTAGGATCTGGCACTACAAATGCCACTTCAGATATCAACCTTCCAGTTTGATTTGGACCATAGATTATGTGCAAACCTGGCATAACTTCAAATTCACACCCAGGATGAAAGTTCTCACACACACACTTGCACCACATGCACGCATTTGGCTAAACAGAGATGTTTAGACCTGCTTGTTACTGATAAAGTGTAAGTTGTTCTATGTGCATGGGCGTGATGACTTCCTCACATTCCACCATTCCAGGGCAGCAGAGTATGGCTAAGATGCCACTCAGTTATTAAAAGTACAGCTCTGGTAGTTAAAACTGCTCTTATTTTGACTAAGGAAGAAGAAAACAGGGAATTTTGTTTCACTTGGAAGAAACATTCACAGTTTACGCACAGTCCACTTGGATTGCGCAAAGCTGGTCTGTACAGGAATTAGAGGAGAAATGTCTTGACATTCAGTCAGGATGGGAAAAGGGAAGCTCAGGTTTATGCCACACTACATGAAATAGGTAAATAGCCAGTCAAAAATCTAAATACCAAGAAATGAGGCTAGAAAGACTATTTGATTCACTGGGGTCCAGTCCCATACTTATGTAACCAGAAAGTATTTTCTTCGATTATTCAAAGTGATTGTGCTTACAGTCACACTGACTTCTCTGGCTCAAAGTCTGCAAAATCACAACTTTTATTTCCAATACAGGCAGGCAGCATAATGTAAGGGAATGTAAGGGAATACAAATACCCCCACTTTCCAACCTGTGGTTCCTGTACCCAGGACTCAGTCTCCTTCCTTAGACCTTTCTCAAGGCATGGTAAAATGAAGATCTGGTGATTCAAATTTACAATTTTCTTATTAGAAGAGAACAGAAAAAAAAAAAAATCTTTCATGTTCAAGGTACGTTCAAAGAATATAAAGGTCTCAGTAGTTTATAGCTATTCTGTATGTTACCAGCTTCTAGAGTAATTCATTCTTTCTTTAGGCTTGATGCTTTCAACAGTCATTTACCACTTGGAGCCAGAGCACTACAGAATAATATGCAATAAAAAAGGAATAATATAGGGGATTCTTGCAGAGAAATATACAAGATCACCTTTCCCCTCATCCACCTCAGCAAAAATCAGCATTTATTGCCTGTAAGCTCTTCTCGATAAACAAATAACTAATTATGTCACTTTTTGTTTTGTCAACTTCTTATGAATTTTAGCCGTGGACTTCTCTACCCACAGAGTTGCTATAGCAGAAGCTTTTGAATAAGAAGTGTGTAAACAGAGACAGCAATTTTGTTTCACTGTCCTTGAGGGGGCAGTCCATAGTTTTGCAATGACATCAGAAAACAACATGGCTGTAATTTTCGAGGGATGGAATGAGTTCCATTCTGTCTTCTAAAATAACATGTATTTTTGTATGGAACGTTAAATGGTGCCTACTGCATGTACTAAATATATATTGAGAGTCATCGTAGACTGGAAGCCAAGCTCAGAAGACAGAACTGCTGTCATACACACACACACACAGAGCCCAGGTCTCAAAAAAAGGCACTTTTATATGGGGACAGAACAATAAAGAGGGCTTAAACTGGCTGTAAACATAAATGATGAGGGTATGAGAATCATGACCACAGAGTTTACTTTATACAAGCATAATAAAGGGACAGATGATGGGCATATGATAGATTGGATGGCCATATGTTTAATAAACAAATGCATCATAAGTCTTTGTAATTCATCATACAATTTGAACAGGATGATTTCTCTACCAATCATTCTCCCTTGGCACTTACTGGAGCACTCTAGATGCCATGGACAGCTTTAAATAATTCCAGTTAAAAAACAACAAGAAGAGGAAATATTTCCTTTTCCCATTCATATATTTAGAATATTTTTCTCCATATTTTACCTGCCCAGAATAATTTTCAGTGCTGGACCAGTAGCACATTTTCTGAAGACAAAAATGGAATGAGTTCAAAGTTTAGTATTATTCTACAGCCTTGTCACTAGAAACAGAAAAAAAATCCATCTGCCCAGTGAGAAAGACAACATTCATTTCAATCCTGAAATATTCCAACTGTAAGGAAAAAAAAATGAAAGCATTACATGTAGAAAAGATATTTAAGGATATTTTGAGAATCAGGGATTTTAGTCTCTGAGTGACTGAATTGCTGGTAATGTCTGTGAAAGAAGATGGGTACTGATCTGGTCATGATTTTAAAATTCAAAGACTCAAGCTGATAAAAGCCACCAGGCAGAACACAGTTCTTCAATACTGGCACTAAACCTGGCCTACTCCTGTGCCCTTGTGCACGTTTTATGCACGTAGTATACCAACCACATGCACTAATTACCACACTTAGGACACAGCTGCCATAGATACAGAGGAAATATCTATGCAATATAGTAGCCAACCCAATATGCCACTATCCTCTGAGAAAGCTTAAAGATTTACGCTTGCATCTGGAAGACATCATCACAGTGGTGCCACCTGAAAATACAATTTCATCTTAATTTTCTTATTTGTGAAGAAACTGATTTTTAAAAAAAATCTAGAAACAAAATTCATTTTTTTCTTTTTAGCTGCAGAAAAAAACGACTCCAGAAACTAAAAACTGGAAAACTTTTTTTAAGTGTGGGATCTATCAGGCTAAAATTCACTTTTAGTGTTTTTCTTGCTGTCTCTCTACCGTGAATCTGGGACAACTCCGGCTCCCTCTGGTGGCCAACATGCAAAAGGATTTCAGTAAAATCTTGTGCACCACGAAGCTTAATCTGCTTCTAGTTCACTGGATTTCGTACCAGTTGAGAACATTCATCAGAATAGGTTTAATCATAAATTATACATCTGTCCTTATTCCCTAAGAGCACTGAATGTCACTGACATTGGAGCTGTACGACAGGAATTTGTTTTGATTTATAAGTTATCTCTGCATTTATTTGTCGTCCAGAAATGGCTCAATGATATTTTCCATTTTTTCAGATTGCTTATTTGATTTTCACCCCAGATATCTTAACATGAAGGACAGATTTTGAACAAGGCTGTTTGGCAACGCAGATAAATCCTGAGTATATTAAATGTGTTTCTTACTAACTCTGGTAATAGCATTTTGGTGAAAAATGGTATTATAGTGGTCAATTTGTTATCAACTTCTCCATGTCATTCTCACTACCCTTCCAACTGTCTCCAAGGTTAAAATAAAAGCCATAAAACCAAGCCAATGTCCCTTCATATCACTGCTAAACTAAGACTACATCAAGCACACTTAAACTGATTCTCCATGCTGTTACTGAAAATGAGAGAAAAACTCATTCTCTTTCAGAAGCCAAGTTGAGGAGCCCTTACAAATCCTGAGCTGAAGCTTGGAACAAACAGGAGTTCCCCAACTGCACCTCAGGGCTGAGCTGGTGCTCATGGATGAACTCCCAGTGAGCTCCCAGTCCTGCAGGCATGCTTTGCTCAACCCCTTTACCCCCTTGCACACATCCTACTATAAATGAACAGTTCTGGGACAGGGTATCTGTGCAATCCCACTCCACAGATTTGGATTTCATGAGTGTCACTGAAAGTTTTTTCTGACACAAGTACAGTATTGGGAGGTTTCAAACTATGCTAATGTCATAGTATAATTTCTTACAACTAGGATGATTTCTTGCAAAGATGCAGAAATTTTTCTTCTATATATTTTTTTGTAAGTTCTGTTTAATAGTATATATATATCTGTAACTTAAGAAATCATAATAAACAAAGGATATAAATGAACTTTAACACTGATTTTTTTAAAAAATCCTGAAAGGCAGAGCTGTCTACCTTAAGATGGTCTTTAAAATATATTACCTAGGATTTCACAGAAAGTGTTAATTCCCACAAACATAATTTAGAGGTAAAATTTTGCATTTTAATTAAAGAAAAGGTGAATTAAGTGTAAATAATGAACTTTTTGAGTTTTCACCTACAGCTTTTAAGAGCTTGAGGAGGCTACCTGAAGAGTCTGCTTTTCATAGGAGACATGCCACCTATGTGGAGCCAAAAGCAAGGAAATTTTTTTAAAAAAATGTGATTTAATTGAAAATTTGTGCCACTTTTCAGAGAAAATGTTGCCAGTGGAAAGAACTGCTTTGACAATACACAGCACGTCGTACTCAATATAAAACACCTTGTTTCACCACTTCATTATTTTTACTCTAGTCTGAACTCCATGAGCCATGCAACTCTGTAGAGTTACAAACAGGATGTAAATACAGTAATGAGAATGGGTAAATTAGGTCCTTAATCTTCACATTGTGAACACCTATCTTAAGAAGGTATTACAAAGTACCTGGCAGCTCAGAGAGTTCAAATCTACTCCACTTTTATTAGAAGACCCTTAGGGTACTAAGTATACTTTCTAAAGAATCACTTAAAACTTATTAACTACTTGTCATATTTGTATTAAAAACTGTCAAACCCCATTTTAGTCATATTTCATATTATCTGTAGGAATGCTTTGCTTTCTTATTCTCCATTTTGCCTACCTGGAAAGGATTCAAGATTAACATGATTATTTGCTTGAGGGTAAAACAATAATTTTTCATCATTTAAATTAGAGTTATGTATTGCAAGTCACTCATTTAAATAACATGAATGTCTTAAAGCACAGTACATGAGAGGTCAGAATAGTTTTGGGTGTGTGCACCATTATAACTCATAAAGCCTATGTTTGTAGTTCAGGATTATTAAAAATTCATGTCTTATGGGCCGTTCTCATGGAGAACTTCCTTCAGCACAAAGAAGCTTTTGCTAAGCACAAACCTATACATGATATTTTAATTAAAAGTCACTGACTGTTCAAGTGCAAAAGTGAGTAGAAGTGCAAAAAGGAGACTTGTGGAACAAGATTTATCTTGAGCAAGCACTCTTTGCATCTTTTGTTACAGAAATAGAACACACACCTTGATTTCCACAGGATGTCTCCAGCATCAAGATAAAATTACTCATATTAAGCATCAGGATGAAAGCAGAAGCAAAGAATATGAATCAGTGCATTTGGTATTGGTTCTGGCATTCCTTTTAAGCCCCTTATAGATGCAACAGATTTTCCTATTTCTTTTTTTCTTGACAGCTTGATTGATAGCCAAGATATAGAAAGAATCTTGCACTTCAACTTGACTATGTCATGCTCAGTTCTAGTTTTGTTCCAAAGGAACAAAATAGATGCAGTAAGAGGAAGACAGAACAAAATTTTATACCTAGAGTAACAGAAAAAAAAAAAAGAAACAAAAAATATTTCTAGAAACTTTTCATTAAAACTTTAAACAATATGGAAATAAGACACCCATCCCAAACCCACACTCTTCTGCAACATCAAATCAAATTGAACTATGCTCAAAATAAAGAGAATCTTTTGGAAAAGAATGACAGATAATCTTTTTCAGGCTGGTATATAGATTTATATAACACACCATTCAGTTCTGGAGCATACATCTCACAAATGAGTATGAACCACAGCCAAAAATAATCAATAGTAATTAAAAGAGAATGTGTGAATTTAAAAAGAAAAGAAGCCAAGATCTCAGTCAGAAAGGGGCTTTTTTTCCAGCAGGGGAGGAAGGAAGGCAACAGAAGAATCAGGGTAGCAGAGGCAACAGGAGGTTCAGAAGTATGAAGGCCACAGGAAGAGAGGCAAGGTCTGTCAGACACGCTTGGAGTATGAAGGGAATGATGCACAGCAGTAAACTGTTGGGGGAAAAGAGTAAAAGGACAAAATTATAAGTATTGTGTAGGTCAATCAGTAGAATGGCTAGCATGCTCAGTAACATTAAAGAATCAGATGCCCAAAGGAGGTGCATGGGCACATGTGCTAAAACTTGGTGTCCCACAGATGCTCTGAGACTAACTCCCTGGGTTCATGTATAAGCTAACTCAATCTAACAGCACAAGACCTAATGATACACAGTATGTCTACAGATTCTGCTTTACTTGGCCTGAATTTCAATTCTCCAGAAGCTGCAAGACAGATGAGATTGGAGATTGAACTTCATTCTTTAGCCTGAGATTGCTTGAATGAGTGACAGTAGTGATGGCAATAAAGGCCTCCTAAGCCACACCTGCAGCTGTTCTTGCTTTAAAGACCACCTCTAAGGAAGAAAAGGCTGGGGCACTTTTGTGCACATTGTGCCTTATGAAGCAGTGTGCCATGACAAGCCAGCAAAACTCCCTGCACAGCAGCCCTCGGTTGTCAACTGATTTAGAGCCACATGTAAGAGGGTGAAGTTTCCTTTGTGTTTCTACCTATTTTTGGTTCAAGCTAACAAAACCCAGCTCTTAGAATCTAGCCCTGTGAAAGGCTATATATACATATAAGGTGACTGAAGAAATATGACTGAACTGCTCGTGAAACTGTCAATTGGCTTGTATTACCTGTTCATATATCAGTGATACAATGAAAAAAAAAATAGATACAGGGATTTTCTGTTCTCCTGGTTCCTTAAAATTAACCTAGTTTTATTAATCAACTGGTAGTATGCATGTCATTTACAGAAAAGAAAATGCTTCGTCCCTTAAAAACCTTCCAATTAAGGAATGATTGACTATTTTGATATGTAGCTACAAACAAGGACAGGTTCAAATCATGATTTCATTTCTTCAAAGACAGAGAACTTTCTGACATTTACAAATCAATCAATTGTCAGTGTGAACCCTGAGTTCACTAGTATTTTATCCAGTGCCAGAAAATTTTAACTTCAGGATCTCACTTTACAGGGAGGTGAACTGTATATTCTATTTCATAGATCTTTTAATTTCTTACTGCATATCATAATGATAGTTCATAACTAGCCAAATAAAGAGCTGATCATGGAGTTTCACAGGAATACTTAAGTTACTCTAACGAGCTGGCTGACATTTCAAGGCAGCATATTTCAGTTCCTTGTCTAGGTGCAGCAGCCTTTCATTATGTGCATTCTTCACCTCAGGTAAGTAGCACAGAGCTTACCACCAACTCACAGACTGGGAACTTCACAAGCAACGTGACATAACCAAACACCATGCAACAGTCTCCATCTCTGCATTCCCAAAGTACAGTCAATCTTACAATCAGGCCATGAACAATCTGATTAGTAAGATAAGGAAGGAGAAAGGATCCCATAAACACAAAATCAATTTAAACCTGCACACAACATGCTGCTAAGGTTCTACTGGACCAAAAGTTAGAGAAAAAGTCACGTAATTAGAATAAAAAGACTTAAGGCCAAAAACTGTGAGGAACTTTTGTAGTTTTGTTTATGGAAGAGATTCTTACCATTTGATACAGAAAAGTTGAAGTATCTTACTCATACTCACGAATTCCTTACACTCCACACAAGTTTGGAAAACTCAATGAAGCATGATTGCCACCACTCTATGAAATGAAAATCCCTCAACATGTGTTTCCCAGAGCACAAAAAGACATCTGTGTGTTGGAAGGAAGGAAGGAAGGAAGGAAGGATGAAGGACAGTCCTCCACAGACAGTGGCAGATCATAAGGAGTGAGAATTTAAACTCCACACTATCACGGAATTTCTAAATGGGAACTTTTTCTCGAGGAAGACATCCTGCTGTCAACAGTCACCCACCCAGCAAAGGAAGACCACAATCCTCATCACAGAAAGCTGTTTTGAGAATGATTTCAGAACATCCTCCTCCCCACCTTGTTCTACGAGAAAACACATTTACTGAGGTTAGAGTTAGGAAGATTGAAAATTTTGTTGTTCTTTGAATCTACCACCCAAATCTTATTTGCACTGCTTGAGGCATTCTCAGGCAATAAAAGACATTGTTGCAAAACTTTGTTCTTAACACAGCTCAATCACTACGGTATCTGAGCACCTTTCAGAATGGCATTAGGCAACATAATTAGCATCTGTCCTACATGCTGCTGTCTCTCATGGGTACATCTATACACACTTCTCTTGTGTAAATCCACACATTTATCTTTATCTAGCTAGGACACAGCATAATTACAGAGCTAAAACTTGTTCCTCTCCAACACTGATGCTTTAAGTCTAAAGTAAGTACCCACTAAGCTCTTGCTCTCAGTAAATCAAGGATAATAAAAACTCATGTTTCGTTTCTATGTACAAGCTTAATCAAATCCTTTTGGCTGAGATGCTGTGTTTGTTTAAGAGCAAATGATCACACTGATTAAATCAGGGCTGCATTGATTAAAGGGTATTTGATCAGCAAGGTAGATCAAGAAAGCATTGCAAAATAACAGTGATAGAAACTCAAATGAAGCAGAAATATTAATGCAAAGAAGGCCACAATGGATTTTTAATAAAGAAAACATTGTAGGCAAGCTGATGGTATCTAGAACAAAAAGATTTTAAGTATGATATGATTTCTGTGCGTAAGCTGGTAAAGATGTCTTAGGGTTAATCCTCAATAAGATTCAGGCTTTCTGTTAGTATGATCTCCTTAATTTCCATCACTAGCTCAAATAAAACTTAGCACGTGTATTTCCTCAGCACAGATTTGAAAAATATTACTTTAGATTTAGCTGGTAATCAACACCAAACACATCCACATGAATGTATCAGGGTAGCTGCAACCCACAGAGTAGTTTTGGTAAACATAAGGTCCTGGAAAGAGACCTTCTGTCAGATTAGTAGCTAATAGAGACATTTTTCTATCCCATGATTAGGAGACACCCTCCTAGTCTTCAAAGGAAGTGCATCCATGAGATGTCATAACGTGCAGAGCTTTGCTGCTTTTACCGGCTCTACATGGGTGTGCAGGGCAAGCCCACAGGGAACATAATACATGATCAAAGACTTGGATTGTGTACAAAGATTTAAAGGCAGTCGATGGATAAGCACGAAAAAGTAGCATGAAAACATGGTTTTCACATGTACACGGTGATGTGGAAAATACTGCACTTTGTCTGATAACTGTTGTGTCCCAAGGTGAAGAGCACACAAAGGACTACCCAGGGATGCCAAGAAAGATGTACCCATTAGGACAGGACAGCCCTTAACAAAATACAGCTCCTGTAAATGGTTTAATTTTCCTAAGGAAGGCACTGTAGTTTGAAACCTAGACTGATAGACCTATTGGCTCTCAATGGAACTTGTCTCTGGGGAGACAAAAAAATTGTTAGTACAGAAAAACAAACTTGGGGAATAAATACAAGACAAAAGATTTCTTTTTCAGTTGAACAAAGCAAAAAAGCTTGATGGTTATTTTTAAATGCTTCTGTACAATGACCAGGTATCACATGCAAAACTCTCTCCAAACATGTGTTTTGTTTACTTGATATTAGTTAGTTACACTGCATTGGACATTTTGAAAGACAACAGGCTGGAAAAAGGGGGAAAAACAGACACGGATGTCTAGAGAGCAGAGAGGAAAGTCTGGAAAAGCTACCCCTAAAAGTAATCATCGAAAGAATGGAAATGCAAATATTTTTCAAACATACGTTTAGGTACCAGCTCTGTTGGTGCTGTAACATCTGCTTCTCTGTAACACACTGCTGGATCCACAATGTCACTGCCAGGAGGAGGGTAAGGTGGGGGTGGGGGGATCACTAACTGGGGGGGACCACGAGTGGTGCCCCTAGGAGGCTTTTGTGGCACCTGCCGTCCATCACCTACAGGGGGATCAATTAACTCGTTACTTCATTGCAAGATAATGATTGTTCTGTTCATTTTTATTTTTAAAAAAATACACATTGATTTTCCCTTACCCACATCCAAAGTCTCTCTGGATCTACTTCTGCTCTTACTTACATCCAAGTAATTAAGAGATAAGGAAAAGGTGGGTCTTAAACTAACAGAAGTGGGACCAGAATTGAGCCCAGCACATACACGTACATTACATCTAACAGTTAAAATCACCAGTTTTGGCAGACGTAAGGATGGAGAAAAATAGTTGAGTCAAATAAAAAAAAAAAAAAAAAGAAAAAAAAGCAGTGTAAGAAAATGTGGAAAATGTGTTCTATTTTTATCTTCTGAAGTGTCAAACTGCCTCAGTTTGCTGAACTCTCAGATACTTTACATGGTTATTTTCCTGACTCTTCCTGAGAGAAAGAGGAACATGCCTTAGGTCAGTATTTTGAAGTAGGTATCTTACAGGTTTTTCTGGTTTTTTTGTTTTTTTTTTTTTCCTTTTGAGTTGGTTTTCATTATTTTGACATTGTAGAGAAGCAGATGATTAAGTTGTTTTTTTGCAAAACAGTGTTTGAAGCTATCAAAGGAAATGCCCTTAACTTTGTCTGGGGGATTATTTCAATACTATGTGCAATAACTAAACAAATACACGAGTCTTTGCACTGTACTCTGTGAACCACTTGCAAAGTTAAAAAGCTGCTGCCAGTTTTTAGTGTAAAGAACTTGAGCTACTGTTATTTGGAAAGTCCTTAGAGGCTGAAAGTGCACTGAGAAACCACAACTACCTGCTCGTGCTCTCATACCCTGCCTCAAGCATGTGCTGTGGTCATTGCTGCATATGGATGCTGTCAGAGACGGATTTTTGGTCTGATCCATTCCTACACTCTCAGGCTTGTGCTTTGGGGGTGCTGAGAAGGGAGGCAGCACCAAGAGGGAAGAAAAAAGATTAAACCATTAGGATTTTCTACTTAGGAGTCACTAGCTTCCAGAGGAGTATCTTCCAGAGACACAATTTAAATGCTGGCAAACGTGCAAGCCCTTTTTTACTGCTTTGAGGAAATTTGGCACAATACTTTGGTGTCACAATAAATGATTCACTATTGAATATTACAATGAATTTGCCAGTTTGAGAATATATTTGATAAGATCTTTTGCTTTGATTCACATGGCTAACTTGAGACCTACATAGGTACCTTTAATACTTTTTCCATCATGTGACAGACTATTCCTTGCAGCACGTTTTTCCCCTCACTAGAGTCTTGCTTTTTTCACAGCTTTTCTCTCATGCTTTCAGAGCCATCTGTGCTTTCTCATTGTTTTCTTGCAAGGGCCCCGAAGAGAGGCTGTTTTACCAACCCTCTCTGGCTGTAACATTTTTTCTTTTTAATGAACACATTCATTCAAGAAAGTAGCAGAAAACGAAAAGCATTGAGGACAGGGCTACTGTGGGACGAGTTCTTTGTCAGTGTAAAATAATAAGGCTCCATTAAAGCAAACGATACTACAGAATCCCACATGAGCAGAGTCTGGCCAGCAGGCACTTATGTACACAGTATTGAACAGACTAGAAGTAGCTCTGCTGTATCTCATCTGTAACATCTGAGCTCCAATAAAAAAATAAAAAAAACAACAAAAAAANAAAAAATTTAAAGCAACAAATGTCATCCAAAAGTGACCAGTAGTAGGGCAAAGTGTGAGAAGTGGAAGAGTGTGACATCTGTAGTGGTTAAAAGTAAGCCAATTTGCTGAAAACTCCTGTGTTATATGGCCCAGCAATAACACTGCCCTTAGAGAGTTTAAATAAGAGATGTCAATGGAGTCAAATATGCCACATGATAATGGACTCCTGCTGCTACATAAATGCTGAGGCATTAAATGTAAAGCATTTACTGAAAATAAATGTTGGAACAAAGCCAAGAGGTTTCTTTCTAAACTGTAAGGCATTTGTAATGTAAGCAATTATGTATGACAGAATGTCATATCTGTATGTCTTAGGCATTTTATGAAACATGAGGTCAAAGGCATGAACTGAAGTGCACTGAGTGCATTATGGCACTTGAAGAATGATTCTCTTAATGTACTGAAAAATGAGTTCCAATATGTGGGGTCATTATCTCATATCTTTACCCATTATAAAATCACTTAGCTCGCTAGAAGCATAATCCTGGTGTCCTCACTCAGGCAAGGCCCTCACCAATCTGAACAAGCTACCAGGCAGATAACAACAGAGGTCTGGGAGAATGTTTTTCAGTTTTCCTGTGTGAGTAAATGTGGTGCCACATGCAGCTGAAGATACAGTTTCTTTTGTTGTCCCTAGGTATGTATGGCATTCCTTTGAGAGCATCAGTTCTTTTCTGTTACTGATTAGGCTAAAGACTCAGCAGATACTGATTTATAATGACAGTGAGGATGAAATTTTAAAAAAACCCAATTTTATATGGGCTGTTGATGTCAAATTGTTGGAGGACTATATGAAAATCAAATGTCTTTGGGCTTTAGAAACACAAGGAGACACTGAACCAACCTGACTGGACTTTGGTTCCAGCAGAACATCATAGCTTCAGATGCCTTCAGTATTGCCTGGCCGATGGGATTAGCATTTCCATTTACTATTTCTGTATTTCCATTTACTAGCAAACCAGTCATGACCTTCAAGGTGCAGAATAGGCCCAGAGCCAGTGCTTTTGTATATAAAGTTTGTGCCAAATATTCAAATGATCTGATGAGTGTTATCTACATTTTACTACCCTGTGGTACTCAGAATGGTGCCATTAAAAATAAAAGAGGTAATATACAGACACTTCTTTCCAGACTTTCATTCTGCAGAGAAATGTAGTTTCTTTCCCCGTTACAAAAGTTTCCAAACTCGCAGCATAACAGAATTAAGGCAACTTCAAACAGTGAGCAGTGAAAGCACATGAATAGGTTTATTCAGGAGAAAAGAATGCCTCTCACCCATTGTGCTCTTCCTCTTGTCTTCCCTGTCTTCTGTCCTGTTTGGTATGGCGGGAGTGGGCGGAGCAGATGCAGCTGGTGGAAGAGGGGCACGCCTCTTCTTTTTCCTTAAATCATTCAGGGATGCTCCTTGAGATATCTAGTGAAGTCGAAAAATAAGCACAATAAGGAATATATTTTGTTGATGTTGTAAATTGTCAATAAGCAAAAAAAAAAAAAGTGTTTTCCATACGACCTAATTTCTCAGCACAATATATTTATAATGAGCATTTATAGTGACAACAGGACATTAAAGAAGTACAGTAATATTGCACTCAGAAAAGGAAAGAGACAAGAACTGCAGATGAGTGTCACAGCAGAAATACCAGTCTGGTAGGCATTTGATGGTTTTGGAAAAAGTGAACTAGGGAGCCCAACACTCAGCAAAGCAGAGTATGACACTATGTGTGTTGTTAAGCTTGAGCCATAACATGATCTTCTTTTTCCATTGGTTTCTTCAAACCTTACAGTGTGGTTAAATACTCCAGTTGGCATGTATAGTGCATAAACGCTTTCTCATTTATTTTATTTTCCTCTCAAATTCTTGTCTAAGGACTTCTGAGAGAAGAATCAGAATTGACAGTTTGCTTGCATGATGACATGAGATCATACTGTACTCTATTCATGCCTACTGGACTTCACAGACATACTTTTGAAGATCTGTAACACCTTGGCTTTCAATAATTGCAACATGCTGGTTGATATGCCAAGACTTCATTACTGTTTATGCTGCTTTTAAAAATACGAAAAATGTTATTACAAATGACTTGGGTTTCACTGGGTTGCATAATATTTTCTGTAGCTTGTTGGAACTTAGCTCTATTTCCTTTTTCCAGAAAAAAAAATAATAAAACCATATAGGAAAGTCTGTGGAATTTTTATATTTGAAAGGTACTGACAACACTAGTAGTACCAGGCTTGTCCGAGGAAGAGGGTAATGGTAGCTGCCCACATGTGACAGGCTGCTGGCATTCCTCCAAAAAAACCTTCACTTCTTTGACCTAACTGTTCTGTTTGTCCTGATACTCCTGTATCTAATACACAAAACCGCTGGGTGGTTTTCTACTATCTCAAAGGCCTAACTAATAAAAACAAAAATAAAAATAAAAACAACGACAATCATATTCACAATATTTCCTTTAATCCAGAGGATAAATGGACCCTTAAAAGACAATTGTTGTGGGATATTTCATTTAAAAAATAGTAGCTTCACTCTGCTTAAACCTGCCATCAGAGTTCAGAGGAAAGGCACTAATTTAGAGGCTTCCTTTCCCACTATGAGTAAAAAATCTGAGAATAAATGTATTTTACTAAGATTAGGATATGAATAGAGTCTCCTACACTTAGCCTTCCTTTTTGAAAGTACTCAGCAGTGTCTTACATTATAAAAAAGAACCCTTTTATTCCCACCTTTCAGGACGATGCTTTAACCATCACATGGCAACAGGACACTCCCTGTTCACAGTAACTCCCCAAGTTCACTCTTGGTGAACCTGCATCCTACACAGGAGAGACTAGGCAGTAACTGCACTGGACATAGAGCACAGCAACCAGGATGAGCTGCAGCTTTGCACTGAACAAGGGTGGAAAAGAAAGGTGTCCTGGTCCTACTTCCTACGATTACAGATTATTTCAGCATTTTATATTAAAATTCCACCAGATACAGTGCATGACTAAAGCCAGTGAGGCCAATCTAGACAAAGTTAGGCATAGTAAATGGCCAATAATGTTAAGATTTTGTAAACTTAAATTTTGGTCACCAAATTTCACAGAATTTAAACAGCCTTGGGCTTATACCCAGAAAAGAACACCACATCCCCTGACAAAGAAACTGCCTGTAGGAACTGAAGTTTAAACAGAATGCCCAATATTGAACTGAATATGGGAAACTCTGTTCAGTGAAACAGATTAATCAGGCTTTGGTTTCAAGGGGAATTACTCTTAGGACAGCTACCTAACACCGCATTCTTCTCTGTTGAAGAAATTGGCAAATGCACACTTTGAAAAAAAAACAAAAACCCATTCTTCTGTACTGCATTTTAAATAACTAAAAGCATGTAGGCACTTAATACTCTACCTTGATTCTTCAGGATACCTTACAAAAAAAACTTAAGAAAATAATCAAAGTAGGGATTCTGATTACTACAGATACTGCAAAATTCAGTAGCTATGGAGAACTTGAGTCATCTGGGAGACAGGAAGCATCTGAACTTTCCCAACACTCCACAAGTACAAACATGACTTTTGCAGTTGTTTAATGGCATTTTGCAGCTTCCACGTTCACTCCTCCCTCTCCAGACAGAAAGGTCATTTTATTTTAGGACAAAAAATGGTTGGACTGGTGATTTAAAAGATAAAGCTAGTAAATGTTGAGAATCGAGGTAGAAAGTAAGGAAAAGTCTTCCCACTTAAAATGATAGAGGTCACTAATCACCCTTCCCCAAGGACCAGATGAGTGAAGGATGTTAGCTGGGTATAGTCAAATAACTCAAAGACACTTTCCTATAAAGAAAGGATCCTTGTTAGAAGTCAGCTTATATTTTTCAGCTCTATATATTCTTACTTAAGTGGAATCACCTGAGGAACTCAGAGGTATGGATGAACACACTGCTACAGTTTAAGAATAGACTAGGAAATAGCTAGTGCATGACTGCAATAATGCAAGTTCGTTGAAATACACAAAAATCCTTTTTTTATACTGTCAGCTAAGTGCAGTATTCTTCACAAACACCATAAAGAAGATGAAAAGCTTGTTTAAAGCCAGTCAGGCTACAATGTATATAAGAAGTGTCTAGTTCAACAATAGGTCATAAAAATTGCAAAAAGTAGCTTTTCTTTAATCCTAATATTGGAAAACCTATGAAGCTAAACATAAATGGAAAAAGCACAAAGAACATTCTGTTTCTTTCTTCCAATTGTATATACAAAACCAATAGAACTTGAAAATAATTTGTTATGGCTGGCTGCTTCTTTTATAAAGAAATCAAGCCTTAAAACATTATTTAGAGTAATTTCCCATTGCAACTTTGTTATGGGAGCCCCTCTCTGAGTCTAACAGAATATTTCCTAGTCTTAGCACTTGTGCTTCACCTATATTTATAAACAAGAAATTATTAAATCATCTCCTGTTACAAATACATAACTTTAGAAGTTGTTAATTAAGTGTTTTCTGACTATAATTAATACCATGAATTGAGCTAGAGATGAATAAAAAAGGTCAAAAGGACCTAAGTCTGAAAAATAGTGTAATTTCGCTTCCCATGTTGATAAGACCACATACAATTAAAAAAAAACCAAAACAATTCCTTTACATTCAGGGCTCACAAGCTCTTTGAAAAATACTTCCAATATTGCAGACAAAATATCTGAGCAATGTGCTGAATGTGTTTTCCTTCTATGAAAGCTCAACATACTTATCAAAATTTGAGGGCTCTAGATAAGATTTTGGAATATATTTAGAGCATAACAACAACATCATGGGGAGGTTATTTGTTGAAATTGTGTGGAAAAGGATCCTACAAGGCCAATGCTTGAAATTTTCAATCAGTAGCATTTCACAGTCCCCTTACTTGCAAACAGTCTGTGGATACTGTAAGAGTGGATGTGTAAACTGAGTTTAAGTTTCGTCGTGTAAAAGTCTGCTATTTTCTTTGGGTCAAGCTGCACTGAATATGAAGTAATGAAAAGTATTAAAGGAGGCCCAAGGAAACAAAAGTCACCACTACTGAAAATTCATCAAGCATTCGAAGACAAGGAGGTTCTCAGATAAATTTCCAGTTTGAGCTCCCCTCCTTTGCCTTGGCTGTCCTCTACTTACAGGCCAGACACTGGTTTTGTATTTGTCAGCCCTTCCCTTTTAAACTTTTTAACAGAAATATTTATCTATAAAAGTACAAAGTCATCTGGCAAATGCCAACTTTCTTTCATCCACAGACCCAACTAGGCCCACTAGTCATTCACTGCAGGTTTATGGCTCCCAAAACTGAGCCTCCTCCTGTAAGCCAGAAACTGCACCATTAATTTGCATAGTTTGTGTTTTAAAATCCAAAGCAGTCTTTCCAGTATTTTTATAAACATTACAAGAAACATTTGTCTTATGGGAACAGATTTTTCCTTTTACTGTCATTCTATCATTTTGCCATAGAAAAGGAAAAATCTTGAAAACCTAAGAATTTCCAGTCTCGATATTTAACAAAATGCTCCTTAAAGCAATTTTCTTCCTGCTCAACAACATGATGATACAGGTTTTATCAGCAATAGAACCATGTCTGGAATAAAGATTGCTTTTAAGGGATGTCACATGACTGTTGAGCATATGCAAATAAAAAATTATATAGCATATACACCATAAAGTCACTCCAAGACACATATGATAAAAACTGTGTGAAGAAAGCCCATATACCCTCTTGCTTCTTTCTCCTTTTTATGAAATGCTATACATCAGGACCTTTAATTGTTTTATGGAGGAATTGGCTAATTTGTTTACAAATTGTCTTATTCGAGGAAACAGTAAATGACTGGGGGAATTATTTTTAGAGTGAAAGAAAAAAAAATTGGAAAAAGGACACATGGGCTCAATCACCAGCATTCCCCCATTAGAAACTTGTTGCATCATTCCACACTGACAAGACACACTCTGATTTAAGCGAGCCAGATTCTGATACACCTGCTGGTATGGGGTCAGAATGCCTACTGAAGTACAAAAATGTCTGAATGCAATCCAAAGGAAAAAAAAAATCGAGCTGTAAGTGAACAAACAACAGTATCATCCCAAATTATGTGTGGGACCATTCCAAACCTCTTCCCCCCACAAAGAATTTTAAGAAATCTTGAAATAATTAAGAGCCATTTTACAAGAAGTTCTAAAATAAAAAATACATGTTTTATTAATAGGCTTTAAACTCTTAATATAACTGCACTAATCCTTTATAATATTCTATGAAAGACAAGTGGTAGATTAGTATGTAAGTAAGATTTATGGGTTTAGATTTAAAGATATTTTCCTAGGATATAACTTAAAGCAGTTGAGAAGAAAATATTTTGATCCAAGAGGAGTTTTTCTAGGAAAATCAGAGAGATAAATCTTTCAGCTACAGAATGGAGACATAAATCTGTCAACTAAACTTGATGATATAAAATCTATTCAGCCCAGCTGATTCTGCATTTTCACAGGGCAACAGATGCTTCAACATGTCTAGCACTAGAAACCACAAGAAGTCCCAACTGACCATCAATGTGCCTTTAACAACATCCTCTCATATGTCTAATATTCCCTGGACAGGTCATACATTATTAGTCTTTTCACTAGCATATACTGTCAAAGGAAAATTCAGTGAACACTTAAAACTGTGTGTATGTGCAACTCATGAGGCTGACTACTGTAAGCTACATGAATAAAACTGTCTATTCAGCACTGAACTTCTCTACCTTCTTTCCTTACTGAGTAGTATCCCATCTCATTTGATTAAAAAATGAATGTTTAATCCAAAAGCACACAAATGCACTGAGACACAAGTATATCAGAATCTGCATTCAAAACTAGCAGCTTGATGTCTCCCAGAAATGTGTCCTTACGTTGTGGGTTATTTAAAATACTTACTAGGATCCCATGCAATACAACCACATATTACAAAAAACGCCCAAAAACCAGAGATACTAAAAAATCTAGCACAAGGAAACACTTTTAAAGAGGGTATTATTTGGAAAACTTGTCATTTTGATAAAATGCACAGAAATAACTACGCTTTAGAAATTAGCAAGCAGTTTCTCTGCATTGATCATTTTACTTCTATACATGTTGATTTTTCAGTCTTGGATCTCACAAGCCTGACAATAAAATGAATAATATTAGGCTTATTTTTAAGTAAATCATATGAGTAAGTATGCTGGGGTAGCAAGACTGATATTTGGAACAACCAGGCATAAGAGCTTGTGTAAATCTGGACACATCACTCTCCTGGGGAAGAGATTTAGATGGGAGGCTCCCAAGCTACTGCCAATATGAGTTTAAGTCCCCAATAAGAGGTAGCAACTCTTCAGACAGGATAACCATGTTTCAGTCCTGACAACACCACTCTCTATTAGGGGGCTTCCTGGTGCCTTTGAAACTCTACACTGTGGTTCCTTGCACTGTGCAGGTGTCTGTCTCACCTGATGGCTGCATCTCAGCTGTACTCCTGTACCATCAGCTGTACTCCCTGCCTCAGCTTCCGAGCTGCTTTGCCACTGGAAGTGCTCAGGCGCTGAGGGAAATCTGGCTTAGAACTAGACTGCAAACTGCATCCGTCTTCTGAAAATACCCCTACCTTAATATTTTAATCAGGTATCTCAATATTTTGCATAATTTCGCCTATGATGCCTAATTTCAGATTAACTTTTTCTTATTTTATTGGTGTTAAATAGAATTTTTAAAGAAAATTTAGTATTGGTTATCAAAATTCAAGTTCTTACTGCAAAAACACCTTGGTCTCAATAACAGATAAAAGCTTAGCATTACTGGAGTTTACAGAAATTTCTATGTTCTTGTGTTATTTTATTCATAAAATGAAGATGACAAAAGCCAAGTATGTCCTTGAATACTTGGCTTATTGGTGACAGAGAGCTAAATCAGTCAACACAAGAGAGCCAGTACGAGGTGAAGGGGCAAGCTCATTTTTCCATCTGTTTTTATAGAACACACCCTTTGTGAAATGTCACAGTCAAGGGCAGTTAAAAATTAATGTCATTCTAATCTTTAAACACTTTAACTTGTTCAGTTAAATGTGTCAGACAGGAAACTATCCATAAACAAATCTGAGATGTTAAGTTACTAAGATAGCTGTGATTTCCTTCTTTACAAAATCTCATTTCTAGCTGCAGTATTATTTCCACTCAAGGAAATCACTCTACACCACCAAGTATTTTCACATGCATTGAAACGTGTAGACTACACAAGTCTGCGGATGTTTGCTTTGGCAAAGAATTGAATTTCCTCTGTTTCTCTGAATACAATGTAATCCTCCTCATTTATGTCTTCATTTGGGGGGGGGNTTAAAAATCACATTTTAAAACCACCACAAATTGATTTGCTACCAAGATTCATTTGTTCTCCAGAGAAGTTAAACAAAAAAGGCAAAATCCAGGTTTTAATCTCGTATTTGTGCTCATTTTTTTAGTTAGAACTATACAATTAACAGAGGAAATGAACATTAATAAGAGTGTAAGATGCACAGTAGCAGTGCAGTTCATATTTATTCTGATAACTTTGTCAATGAATTTGATATGATCAATGTCATCATCTTCAGGGACTGCCTTTTGGAAAGGCACTAGACTAAGGATTTTATACAATATCTTTTCTTTCACAGTCTCACATACATCCTGGATTATAGGATGGATGATTGGCTGCTTGTCAGTCCTTAGAAATCTCAGAGATATAATGAAGACTTGCAAAAGTTATTTTGCATTTTTGTCCAAGTTTCTGTTGAAAGGATAGGCTGTAGCCTAAAATCTGTTAGGGCTAGAAAGTGAACGGGAATTCACACAAACATATGACAAGGAGCAAGGAGAACACTATCCTGTCTACTTCCAATAAGCGACATACTTCCCTGGAGCTTAGGTTTCCCTCTAGACTTAAAATTTTCTTCTGTAGAGACAGCCATGTTGAATTTCTAGTGCTTAGCACTAAGTCCTAGGCAATCACCTTGGCAATTTCTCTAAATTTCTCTATTTAGAGAAAAACATATCTGATTATTTCCAGTGTTCTACACCCTTCGATCAGCCTTCTCCTTCCACAGGCAGGCAGAATGCCTGGGAAATATGGTTTAGGCAGTAAGTCTCGTGATAGTTTCTGTTTCCTTTCCAAGTTGATAGGACCATAGAATGGTTTGGGTTAGAAGGGACCCTTAACAATCACCTATTATGATTGTGCCATTGTTTTGTGCCATGCCTTCTCACTGCCCCCTTCAAATTCTCACTCAAGCCTAGTTCTTTCCAGCACTTATGAATGCCAGCCAGAAGCCCCTGTATTTCCACAATCTTCTGAAAGCAAGAAGGGAGAATAGCAGAGTTGTACCACAGTGTCATCCAGATATATTGCTAGGACTGTAGCATAACATGGCTTTATATCAAGCTACCTTCCACAAGTGTAAGATTTTATTATCCAAAATTAAAA
>VZTN01025941.1:3314-18601 GCA_013400515.1 Erpornis zantholeuca
TATCTTCCGTATTTGTTTTAGCAAACTTCTAATGATTTAGCTCACGAATAAAGAGAGAAATCACGTAAGTCAGACTTAACACCACTTCTGTAGCTGTACTACTTTGTATGATTTTGTTTATGATAACCCATTTCAGAAGGAGATTTGGTAAACTGTGTCCCCACTCTGATTTTACCAGTTCCAAACAAGGTTATGTGGTTCCCTCACTACAGTCTGCACAGCAGTGAATTATGGTCTTAGAAAGTAGTTGTTTCCATTTAGAAAGTCTGGTGTTTTATTTTCATTCTTTCTTCCCCTCCCTTTTTTTCTGTAGTCTCTTGTAGCATTTCCAAAGCTGAAACGTCAGGTTTTATTATATGAACCTCAAGTCAATTCACCCAAAGACTTTACAGAAGGAACCCTCTTCTCGGTGAACCAGGAGTTCAGTTTAATGTAAGATGATGTTTGAAAAGTAAAATAACAATGTACTTTTTAATAACTAAAGGAATTCACTTTAACTTAACCTTTGTTCTTGAAAGTTTCCAAAATTAAGCTAGACACATGCTCTGCTGCCCTGTCCTCATGTAGTTTTGGCAATAGTCATGCTTCAAGTAGGTGATCGGACTAGATGACCTACAGCAGCTCCTTCAAACAAATGTTGGTATAATTCTAATCCTTGTGAAATTAAATGTCTACCACACCTAAGGACGAGGTACAAAACTGGAGGCTTTGCCATGTTCCAGTTAGCAGTAAGTCCATAAAATTTCATGGAAGACAGCCTGTAATCAGAGCACTAGTGCTGTATTGATTATTACACACACAGAATTTCAAAAACAGAGTAATAAGTTAAAAGAAAGTGAAGCTGTGTAATAATCTGGTGTGCTGTCAAGAGCCAGGATTTTTGGTGTGGCTCTCACCAGAAAGGAGTGTCTATTTCTGTGAGAATTGCAGTGCTCTTTTACTGGTGCTTTGAAATCCTTTGAGCACAAGGTAATGTAAAGAGAAAATATATAATTGGTACATACTACATTAAGCATGTTTTACTTGCACTTCTGCCTGCCTCTATTGTCAGTAACTATGGTGAGAACTGGCTCCTTGCTAGTAACCTCAGATTCTGTCCCTCATTCTCAGTAGCAGCTGGACATCTGGATCTGTGGAGAAAGAGATAAGTGACAAATCTGCTTTCCTGGGGCTTAGTTTCTTGCCCCGGGCCATAGTGCTTATTCCTGTCATCAGGATTCTGAGCTTTGGGAAATGATGAGAGGATATGACAGAAGACACAGGCTGTAGAGAAAGTTTGTGGGTGACCAATGAAGAATGCTTCAACTTTCTTTGTTGCAATAGCTGGGTTTTGTCCCAGACAGTTCTTTGATGGAATATTAAGTAGTCAGATTTCCTGAACTTTGTTGTAAAAACTTCCTCCAAAGAACCCTACATTTATATAATTAAATTCAAATATATCTTTCTGAAGTTTTATTGTTTCAGCTGCTGGATTTACTAGTAACGCTTGCTAGCATTATTTAGGTTTCATTGTGTGGAGACGTTGGCATTGAGTTCTGATTTGTCAGACAGCTCTCTCACTGCTGCAATACTAATAACCTAGAAATATCTGATCTGTCATGGTACTCGTTGCTGCTGTAATTTAAGTTTAGCAGGAATTCTGTAATTGAAAGTGCTTTTTTATTTTTTTGCTTTCTTTCATGCAATACAACTTTTTTCAGAAAAAATGCTAAAGTTCAGAAAAGGGGCAAGATAAATTTGATTGGTCGATTACAACTTACTACAGAGAGAATGCGGGAAGAGGAGAATGAAGGAATAGTCCAGCTAAGGATATTGCGAACCCAGGCAAGTAACCTGCCAGAGGAATACAAAATTCCCCTATTTATTTTGTTGCATTATCATTATTGTAATTTGTATTACAGCATTACATGCTGTCCACAGTTGGATGTTCATGTATGAAATGGGTGCTTTGGAATCCCATTGGAAGTCACTTCTACTATATGACTCTAGGTCCTTGTGAATTCCTGATTTTGCATGTGTGTTCGTGCACTTCTAGTTGTCAGCCTCCTGTTCTGAAGTACCAGTTCACCATCTTTGAAGAGGACAAAGTAGATATTGAGCAACAGTGTGGTCGTGGGTGACAGATTGGTAAAGTTAAGTGACACTGGCCACCACCATGAACAAACAGCATTGGTCATCTTGGTATCTCTTTGGTCTCTATGAAGAGAATGATCTTGGAGGTGGGATCATGCTGTGGTAACAGCACTATGGCTTTGGAGAGGCCTTCTTGGAGAAAAAGTTGAAAAGTGCATCTTAGCTGTATAAACTGCAGATTCCTGCTCTGTGGTCGATAGTCCTTCAGTCAGCTACTCATGTCAAATCTTTTGAGCTGACAGTCTTAGAAAAGCCTGAAATTTTTGGGCATCAGGGATCATTACCTACAACAGAGTCGCAAAACTCCCATTTTACCTTCAAGTTTCAGGTCTATTCTGTCAGTCAGGTTGGATTACAGGCCATGCACATTGTGAATTGTACCACCTGATGTAACATTATGATGTGACCATTCTGGCAGCAGCAGGATTAATGCCTAGTTGTACTTACGAAATGAGTGAGATGTTCACAAGGTATATCACAAGTCACCTAGGAAACTGCAACTTCTGCTCAGGAAGTGAATGAACATTTGGTTTTATTGAGTAATTCACACTCTAGGTATAGGATTTAGCTCCTCCTTTGACTTGAATTGTCTTGTATCTCTTGCATCTTGCCAGTGCTTCATTCTTTTCCTTTATCAACTTATTTGTAAAAGCTGTTCTATATCTACATAGGCTAAAAAAAAGCATCATATTTCTGATTTCTAAGGAAAAAAACAGATTTCCTTGCTTTCTTGCCTTGCCGGGAGCCTCCTGTTAATGCTGTGTTCGTTTTGTTGCTTCACCCAGGTATTTAAAAGTTTTCTTTTTCTTCTTGTCCACCACCAGGAGGCTATCATCCAAATAATGAAAATGCGGAAGAAAATTACTAATGCCCAGCTTCAGACTGAACTGGTAGAAATATTGAAAAACATGTTCTTGCCACAAAAGAAAATGATAAAAGAGCAAATCGAATGGCTTATAGAGCACAAGTATATCAGAAGAGATGAGTCAGATATCAACACCTTTATATACATGGCATAATTGGAGGACTCTGCAGGATGCTGAACAGAAATGGAAGGGTGCTTGGACAGACAGTCAAGTTTGTGCTGCAGAAGGACTTGTTTTGACTTTCGTTACATATTAAAATCCCTGCCTTACCTTACAGAGGACTATATTTTGCCAATCTCATTGAGCTAGCATGATGGCATTCCCTTCATGTTGCACACTTTTAACAGCATGCTGTTTTGTGGGAAACTTGCATTCATGAAGAGCCCATTGTGAACTTTTTAAAGTAGATTTGATTTACACCCACCAGGAAGAATACAGGTTTGGGTTTTTAGATGACCAGTACTTGCACAAGGAAAAAATATTCAAATATTCATGCACTGAGGAACTGCTATTAGTTTTGTTTTGGGTTTGTTTTTTGTTTCGTTTGGTTTTGGGTTTGTTTTGTTGGGTTTTTTTTTTTAATGCAATTAGGACTAGAAGTAGCACTTTCACTTTTGTGTTTTGGATCAACAGAGTAATGTACTGTCCATCTCGGATCCTATTCATGTAATAACATTTGAGAGACACAAACACATGCATCACAATTGATATGTATTTGTTACAGTTAAAACCTGTTGGCTAGAGCAGTGCTTCAATCTAGTAACTGGATTTTAATAATTGACACATTAAGTGACACAAAAGTAATTCCAAGTCATCGGTGGTATTTTTCCCTAAGCAAGAGATCATTGTTTTTAAATTGTTTCTTGTAAACAAGTGGATACATTGTTAGCTTATTTGGACAGATGATTTGCTACAACCCTTTTTGACAAGGTAAAGGTTTCTTGAATGATACTTCACTCTAAAAGCAGTTTTCATGGGTGGGCCTGCTATATGAGCAGAAATATTAAGTGTATTTCCTTGTACATTTAATATTTATATTCCAAATATTTCAGTATGACTACATATATCAGGATGCATTAAAGAGTAATTTATGCACAACTCCCCCAGAAAGAGAATAACACTTGAAGATCCCTGTACTATTTCCTCAGTGGTAACTTTTATATACATGCAAGGTTAATGCAATTGGGCTAGTCAACATCTTTATATGAAAGACAAACCCTCTGCTTTTTATTTTGTAACTGGTAGGGTAGGAAATAGACTTCTAATGAAAATTATAAAACGCTAAGGAAAAATACAGTGTTTAGTGGATGCAGAGAGAGTGCCAAACACACATCAGGAATCTCAACTTCTTAAAGTTACCTCTTCCATTCTCAATCATCTGAAGTAGTTATTTGGCACTGCCCTACTCTCTGCTGTTCTGAAATGTCCCAGCATGTACTGGAGTTATACCATGAGTCATAGGAGCAGAGTGCCTGTCTTAGGACAAAGGTAAGTTGTGCTTTACTCAGTTCTATATGAATATTTCTTCTATAAATTGCAAGTGTGTGAAGTTATTTTTTATTTACCAGTTGAACTACAACATATAAAGGCCTCATCTTCTTTGATGATGAAATGGGGAAGAGGATACTATTAACTTTAGTCAAAAAAGAAAGCTTTCCAGTAAGTAAGAGGAGGAGTTTTACTTTCACATGGTTACAGTAAAGTATGCAGTAAGAGTGGTTTAAAAGCAAACTCTCCAAGAATGGCTGTTTGCACCCTTAAGCAGTCTGCATGCTCTGTTACTAATGTAAATGCCAGCATGACTGCCTGAGAACAGTGTATACTTGGACATCTGTTTAAGTAAAATTTTTGGTAGTGAGGGTTTCATGACCCAAGAGATGGAGAGAAATCAAGACCTGGCCAATTACAATTGATTGAAATACTACAGCTTGTGTTACATGCTTTTATTGATACTCAAAAGTAGATGCTATTTAAAAATATTGCATCTTTTATGTTGGCCCTGTGGTGTTGCAATTCATAATCAAAAGCAAGTGGTGCTCTGTGTAGTTAACCAATGAAACTATTTGAACATTAGAAAACAAAATTCTAATAAAAAACTTTGTGCTGCAAGACTTTCAGTCTTTGTAACTTAAAAGTAATAAATGCTGACTTGGGATAACTGGGGAGAGCATGACAGTCTGAGCACACTCTTCAACATGAAAAATTCCAACCCTTAACCAGAGAAGAACAGGTGTGAAATGGTCACACGAAAGAGCTGCCAAGGTTATAATGCTGATTTTGAAGCCATTGGTTTAGATTTGAGAGAGAAATTTAAGAGACTGCATCTCAGATACAACTGTTAAGGAAATGAGTGTGTGCAGAAAGCAAAAGGTTGCTAAAAGCTGAGGAGCTACACATTCCCTCAGCTAATAAATAAAATACAACCTAATTGTTACATTTATATTTCTCAAAACCTGGGATGGAAGTAGAATTGGTAATGTGCCTATGACATGATCATTTTTCTTTAAATATATACCAGAAATGGATGTTGGGTTTTTTATGAAATCTGAGACAGACACCAGCAAATTTGTTAAAGATGCAGAATTACGTTTAGCGTCCTTCATCAGGTCACTTCACCAATATGCACTTAAAACTAGTATCACCTGGGGCACAGGGAGATACCTGGGGTAAGCTGTTCTTTTGGGGACGGTAGAGTTCAGATCTAAATGAAAACTATTCCTCACTTGCAATATGGCAACAATGCACTTTTAAGGCTGCAATTTTTAGCTATGAACATAAATGTCCAAAGACCTAGCTTAAGGAGGTGCTGTATCTGAAAAATGCGTTGCCACACACACTGCCACGGTGAATAGCTAAGGAATGAAATCTGGTGTAGAAGGGGTGGGGGGAAAATCACTCTTAATGGGTTTAATTAAGGAATACTGTTAAATCTTTTTTTGTCCCAACAACTTTATGAGAATCTCAGTTTCAATTCTGAAGTCTTCCATTTTCCTCTCTCCGCAGTTGGTGTCCCTAGCTTCTATTTTTACTCATTTATCTTTCATTTGTTATGGCTGTAATGCAGTTACATTTCCAAATGACAATGTGACTTTCTCATTTTTCACCTTTTTAAAATTAATATAAATGTTCTGAATGTTCACATCTTGCATATATTTGCATTGGGATGCCATTGTCCTGTAAAGTGCAAATTTTAAAAATACAATTGGCAAAAAGATTTGATAGTTTTACAGAAAGATTTGCTATCTCAAACTGTTTTCTATTTTCATCTAAATGACTGGGATGCTATCTTTGTAATTCTTTAAGGTCATATTTGTGAAATAAACAATACATGAAAGCTTTCCTGTCATATACACTATATGTAGTCTGGAGTGTTGAACGAACTCGAGTTCCTGAGTTGTAATAACTATCTCCGTATGGTATTTACAATTTTGAATGTGTGCCACTACCAAGATAATAATGCTGTACAATTTTGAATGGTGGTAGTTTCTGTATGGCAGTCCAGCTGAACTATTTTGATGTACTGCTTAATTTTTGAATTTTATTTTTTAAGTTGTATAATTTATTTTCTTGCAAAATAAAAATGTAATTTAAAAGACTACTCATTTAGCAAGGTATTTTGGTGTCTCACCCTACAAAATTTTAAAGTTGAATTCAGGTGCTGCTCCTAAACAATGCCACTGTATGAAATTTCAAGTCTCAACATCTCTTATGATTGGAGTACTTAAAAAAATAAGTGGAGACTTCCAATTCTTTCCTTGTTAAAATTTTTTAAGTACTTAAGGTTATATGTAGAGCTATTTTGTCTTACAAATCCTATTTAAAGATGAGCTGTAGTCTTCCAATTTCAGTGTATCAAAGCCTGCCATGCCAAAGGTGGCTGGGAGTTGCCTTAGTTTATGGCGTTTCTAAAAAAGGGTTATGTCTCTGCAACTTCCTGGGATGAACTTGGATTGCTGAATATTTTGGTTGATTTGTTTCTGAAGTTATTTACAGTGTGTCACTGCAAGTTACTGGTATTGCCATGAGGTAGTTGGGACCGTCAGGTAGCTGATCCTGCAGTAAACAGTGATGTGGGAACAATTGCTTGCCTGAAGGAGTGCTTTTAATGTAATGGCTTTTCTTCTCTGATTGTTCTTGCCTTTTACTGTGAATCTCTTTACATTTCAACTCCTTTCTTTAAATGCACCAGCTAACATCAGTGTTTTGTGCTTTCTGGTACATGCAGTATGGAGGCAGATAAACTCACCAGGGCCCTGCCGTGGAGGGAGGCATGCTGAGCTAAGGAGCATTGCATAGCTCCCCTGCCAGATCCCCTTGGGGAGAAAAGTGCTTTTCGATGATGGTGAGAGAAAACAGGACTGTGATCCTCTGGAAGATTTTATGTAGATCTTTTGTAAACTACTGGCCCCTACCCTCTTACACCCACCCTTGTATTCCTATAAGAACCCCTGTATCTTCCTCAGACCCCTAGGGAGCCTCGTCCCTAGCCCCCATTCGTGGGATGCTGGACAAATAAAGGCCACCCTGGTGGAATCTCTACACGAGGCTCCTCATCTCTTCCCCTGAGTCGGCCTGGGGTTACCTCTCAAGGCTGAGCTGGAGTCACTGAGCTGAAATCACTTAAGAGCTGAACGCTGATGGCCTCAGGCTGCTTGCCTTGTGGAGGTTCCCTGAATGGCCAGAAGACAGCTGGAGGTCCCTGGAGAGCCATCCTGTGGGGACCCCTCTCTGGGAGAGCCACTGCAGTTTTGATGGCAGGTTGCCATTACTGCCAAACTTTTTTCCCTCTGTTAGGGCAACATACAGTCTTTCACAATGGTTTTCCAGAAGAAGTTGTCTAGAAGCCAGTTATCGCAGGGGTTCCTTGGCTGAATCAACTCCTACCACTGTAAATTTATCACAGTTTAGGTAGAATCATTGACATAAATACAAAAGGCTAAACCTGGTTCATTCTTCTGATAATGTGAGAACATGGCTTTTTTTTCTTTTCTTTGCCTGTCAATATAGAATCATAGGAGCATTTAGGCTGAAAAAAAACCCCTAAGTTCAACCATTGCCAAGTACACCACTAAACCATGTCTCTGAGTGCCACATCTACCCATTTCTTAAGTAAGTCCGGGGATGGTGACTCACTCACTTCCCTGGGCAGCCTGTTCTACTGCTTGACAACCCTTTCCATGAAAAAAGTTTTCTTAATATCCAATCTCAACCTTCCCTGGTACACTTGAGGCCATTTTTTTGTTACTTGGTAGGAGACCAACCCTACTTCCCCTTTGCTACAACCTCCTTTCAGGAAGAGTGATAAGGTTCCCCATGAGCCTCCTTTTCTCCAGGCTAAACACCTCCCAGTTCCCTCAGCTGCTCCTCACAGGACTTGTACTCTTGATCCTCTCCTTGGACATATCAACATCTCTAGATAGAACTTGGTGCCTTGCATTTGATCCTTGTTTATTTTAGTGATGGAGATCCACTATGGAAATTCACTTAGATACTGTACTTCAGCTCCTGCATGCAATCTGAAACACCTGTAAGAGAGGTGTTTCTTTGTACTGGAGGCACAAATGGCAGCTGCTGCTTTCCTCTGCGGATCTGGGACACAGCCAAAGCAAGCGCTTTCCCTGCTTTTCCCTGCTGAGATAAGGAAGAACAGCACGGTGTGACTTTTTAGTAGTCTGTGACCGAACACCAAAAATTAGTGATTTTGAAATTAGCACATTATAGTGTTCTTGATGAGAAGAGATGCTGAAAAAATTAAAGAGAATGCAGTGTGTGTTTCTTCCTGTTTTTAAGATCATGATATTATGTCTAATATTATGTACCTACAGCTTGGGATTTGCCATCTACTGCGGTGATTGACTTCTGCTATTGAAGACATTAAGGAAATTAGCACACCTCCTGTATTTCTTGGAGCAGGCACTTGGAATTTATCTTAAGCTGAGGTAAATATGCAGGATTTATTGTTCCAAGCAGTTATGCTAGATGGTAATAAGCCTGCTGTCCCAGATGGAGTTCAGCCATTGCTTCAGAAGGAATGGAGGTGTGAAATGGAACTCTGGTCAAGGTGTGTCACTTAGCCCTACAGCCAGCTTTGGTGACAGCAGACTGGTAGGTTGCCAGCAGCTTTTGACTATGCTCCACACCAAGTGCTGTTAAGGAAACCAAAGTGCCATGGATCTGGGGAGGAGAATTCAAACATGTGTGACTGGGCTTTACAAAAGCAGAAAGGCAGAGAGTAAGAATTATTTTCACAGAATTGTGTTACAAAAGCACTAGGGCTACTTGACAAGACCATCAGAAGATTGGTTTAAAATGCTGTAAGAGGACATGTTTCTGGGGCAGCTGCTAGCTGCTCACCGCTAGCAGCAGGTTCAAAAAGAGTTAGACAAATTTATGGGTTAAAGATAATAGCCAAGCATAAAGGCTCTAACATCACTCAGCAGTGAAGGTGGGAAAGCACCCTGGCTCTTCTGCTCAGCCTCAAGCAGGGGCTGTGGTGGGCGCTCCTGTCCTACAGTCTCTATAGAAATCTCTAATGCTTCTAAATAGGAAAAATCCTGAAAAATCTGAAAGCCCTACTCAAGGAAAAGGGCTAAAGAGGGAAGGGGGGGAAAAAAGGGAACCAATTAATAGAGGCAGCAACAGATACAAGGAGAAGGAGGAGGATGTATGGATATCACTGGACCAGGACCAAAGATGTAAAATGTAGCGTGGCACCCAGCAGAGCACCGTTGCCAGCGCTCACCATCTCCTGGAAGTGTGCAAGCACTTCCTGGCTGCTGCCTCGTGGGGAGTGACACAAATCCCTCAGGCAAAAGGGTTTCTTCCTTACTGCCGCTCCAGCTTTCTCCTGCTGGTGGTGTGGCTGGTGTGGAGTGTCCTGGGGTGATGTTGTGAAGCTGCTTTATTCCGTACCCGTCTGCTCAATGCCCAAGGACGCTGTACCTTTAGGATGGACCCGGGGGCCGGGCTGGAGCCGTGGGGCCGAGGGCGGCTCCGTTGAACGGCTCGGTCCAATGGCCGGCAAACGGGCCGGGCTGTGCTCGGGAGGGCGTGCACCGGGGACGCTGCACTGCTCCTTCGGGTTTGGTTTTTTTCCCTTTTTTTTTGTTCCTGCTAGCTGAGGAAAAGTTTTTTCCCTTCCCTCCCCCTGGTCTCCCTACCCTCCTTCCCTTCTGTCGGGTCCGGGGGGTCCGCGGGGGTGGCCCCGGCTGGTCCGAGCCCGAGGAACGCCGAACTGTTTCTCCTGCCGGGAGGAGGAGCATAGGCGCCAGAGGACCTAAGCCAGAGGACCTAAGCAAGTGTTGCTTCCATCTGCCCTTCTCCGGGCTGCTGCGTGGACTTCTTCTTCCCCTTCCCGGAGGTTGGGGGACTAGCTGTCAGCCCGTGTGGTTTTTTCCCTTCTCCGGGCATCTGTTGTATTTTGAGGGTTTTTTTTCTGTTCTACCCTGTTTTAGTTTTGTGTAAATAAACAGTTCATTTTTCCACCCCACTTTTTCACCTGCTGTTGTCGATTTGTCCCATTGGTGAAAGAAAGGGGGAGGCCCTTTCCTGATGCCTTAAATGGCTACCTTGAAACAGAGACTAGACGCGAATAGAGGAAAAATGGTGGTATTTATTTGAAAGGCCTTCAGATGTACATTTTTGGGCTCCAGAGGGTCCTGCCTCAGTGGATCCCAAAATGGATGACAGGTCATGAGTTCTTCACACTTTTATATCAGCATCAATTCACCAACCAGAACCCAGCCAATGATGGAATTTCCCCAAGCTTCCCCCCTCTCCCCAAGATGAAGATTTACAATTCTTGGTCCTAGGGCAGTCTGGGTGTCCTTGGAGAGCAAGCTGGAGAGGCTTTGTTATGTCTGCCTTAGCATAAGAGAACAGCACTTAACAAGCTACAGGAAACTTCAGAGTTACACTAGCAGTACAGGATTTGAAAAATATAAAACTTAAAACCTAAGGCATCATTCCCTTTGGAGGAGGCACTCATTGCAGAGCAATTCCCCCTCAGATTTTGTCTCCAAAAACAGAGATGTGGGGTCAGACAGGGAGGATGTAAATTAAGCTGATGATGAAAGAGCAGCCCAAAGAACTGGGAGAAGGACAGAACCACAGTGGGTTCTATGACAGTGGTACTCATGTGCACATGAGAAAATGCTGCTGTGATGGATTTTTGTTTGACCTACTAAAGGTATTTTTTTCTGGTGGGTTTTTGGTTTGTTTTGTTTGTTTTGGGGTTTTTTTTATATTGCAGTAGAGGATTTGTATCCTGAAATATATTTCCTAGCTCTGGGGAGGGAGTCCTTCTTTTCTTCTCTTAGCTTCTCCATGCACTGCATTTCTTACACAGCTCCAGACTAACTTTTAAACTTGTATTTCAAAAATATATGTCATCTTGTTGGAGACAAGTTGCAGAGCAATTAAATAATTTTATTATAGCGCTATGCTGTATCTTCAGCATTCCCATAGAGTTAATACTTACCTTGCTGAAAACTGGTGAATTACCCAATCACCTTGCTTACCCTTTAGGCCAGGGATGTGATGCTCTGTGTTACTACAACAGTCATATTTCAGCAGTGTTCTGCTGAACCAAAAGACCATGAAGAAGTAAAAAGACCCATGTACCAGTTAGCCTGAGAAGGCACAGGTTATGTTACAGCACCTGTGCTTGGCCTTCTGGCCTATCCTGTGCTGCACCTATTCCCTGCCACAGAAGACACTTGGCCAGCTAATTGTGACAAAGGAACCTGTAGCAGCTTCCTCCTGGCATTGGTAAATTACATCACCTGCTTGTTGTAGTTATCTCAAAGCAAAGCAGCAGGTTCTTGGGTGAACGTGCTTTTGTTTGGTACTAGGAATAGCATCCAGAATTGTTTTCTACTTGGAAGAGCTCTAAAGACCAAAAACATAGGGGAACCTCTTCATGGGCAAGATCTGCACCAAAGGCCGTGCCCATGTGCCATGGACATGTGTTTGATGCTGCACAGCTCTGGGTTTCCAGCAACTGAAGGGATGTAAGATTATCCTTACAGTCCTCTTTCTTCTTCTCTGTGAGGTCTGATAAAGGGATGATTAATCAATATGTCTGGGAGTCCAAGTGCCTTTCTGCCTGAGATGGATGTTAGTGATGGTGCATTAGCAGGCTGTATCCCTGAAAAAGAGCTTTTTACTGCAGGAGTAAAGGCAAAGTTAAATAAGAGCTTTCTAGGGTTTTGTTCTATATGCTTTTGTCATTACTAATTTCTGAAAAATATCCTCATTCAACCTGGATGTTCTTCCTATATGGTACATATATATTTTCTGAATAAAACCTCCAGTTCTTCCTGAGACAATTATTTGTCATTTCCTATGTTATCTTTGGTTTGTACTTGAAAACTCTGGCTCTAAAACAAAAGTCTAGATTAGACTACCTTAGAACATCAACTACTGAGAGTCGAGGAAGCAAAGGAGTACAAATGCTCCCCTTACCAGTGCCTGTCTCAATCAGCCTCTTGCTGCATGTCTGGATGGCTATATGTGGAAAATGAGAAGTATTTTACTTCTGAAAGCAAACACAAAGTGAAATCCTCTCTCACATGAATGTGATGTAGAACAGAAAATTAACTGAAGCAGTTTAGATAAACTTTAATAATGTGAAGATCAAATAATAATAATAAAAAAAAAAGTCGAGGTAGCATATGGATGTTAACAAGTTGTTGAAATACTCTTGCTTTCTAGGTTCTATATCCAAAGCCTGGTTCTTGGCATTTTTTTCTAGTTTGTGGTACAAGAGGATGGAAAATGCAAGTAAATGCTGCTTTACATGACTGGTAGACATCAGCTCTGGGGAAAGCTTCATTCACTTGTGGGTTACTGTAACAGTAACTCCTTCAGGGATTAAAAAAGTGGTTGAGGAGAAGAGGCTGATCAGAAACAAATACAGAATTGCTTGACCTGGACTGTGTGCAACAGCACAATTTAGAGAATGTCACTTTGCGTTTTGAATCTGTTCCTTTGAGATACAAAGCTCGAGACTGGCAAAGAACCAGGCTTTTCCTGGCCTAGCTCTGTGTGTTGGAGAGACAAGTGAAGAGAGGCACTGTCAGGCTGGCAAACAGCTGTAGTTTTAGCGCTGGCCTTCGCCTAGAAATCTAGGTTCAGAGACAAGAGTGTGAGGTGGGGAAAGCAAAATGCAGAAAAGACTGTGGAACTGGGATGGGCATCCTGAGACTGAGCCGGGGTTGACCTGGCATCAGTCGTTCTGTGAAGGCAGCTGCTGAGACCCTTCTCGACCAGGTTTGAATTCTGAGGTAACAACGTTAGGGGCTTATGCCAGGGCCAGGCAGGAAGGAGTTTAAGGGGAATTAAGTTGCTGGCTCTTCTGAAAACAGCATGCAGCTACAGCAGAAGGGCACGCCAGACACAAAGTGTCCCGGGCTCAGCAATACTCGGCACTTTCATCTCCACCGACCTTGTCGTGCGCACGCTGTTTCCGATACGGGCTCCACGTGGGGATTAAATGCCCGCGGCTCAGGTCAGCTTAACCCGCAGCGTGTGGCGGCTGAGGGCCGGGCCGAGAAGGGGCGGAGCGCAGCCTCGGTGGCGGAGAGGACACACCCCCGGGGGCTGGTTCTTTTCCGGCAAGGATGGTGCACGCTGTCTCCATACGGTTCGCTAGCAGTGATTTTCCTTCTCCGCGCGGCATCCCAGGCTGTCCGCACCGCGCCCGGGGCCGTCCCCCGCAACCCCTGACCTCTCTCCGCCCCGCCTGGCCCCCGAGAGGCAGCACCGCTGGCGAGAGGAACTCGTCTGGCGCTACGGAATCTCAGAATCAGTAAGGTTGGAAAAGACCTCCGGGATCGAGCCCAACCTGTAGCCGAACACCACCATGTCAACCAGACCGTGGCCCTCAGTGCCATGCCCACTCTTTCTTTAAGCACCTCCAGGAACGGTGACTCCACCGCCTCCCTGGGCAGCCCGTTCCAATGTCTAATCACCCCTTCTGTGACGAAATTCGACTTGATGTCCAGCCGAACAGGGGTCCCGGTGTGGGGAGGTCCCGCGGCAGCAGCGCCCCCTCAAGCACCGCGCTCCCCGGCCCGGCCCCTCCCGCCCCCGCTGACGCCTCCCCCCGCCTTCCCCGCCAGCCAATGGCAGGGGCGGGTGTGACACTGCCCGCGCCGNGGGAACATGGCGGCAGTAGCGATGCTGTGCGGGCGGTGTCCGGCCGCGGGGCTGCTGCGGGTGAGGCGACCCTAACCCCGGCTTTCCTTTCTCCTTCCCTACGCAGCCCCGGCCCCGCCGTCGGGCCCGGAAAGGCTCGGCCAAGGTCATACCGCCCCTGCGGAGGAGCGGCTGCGCCCGCTCCCCTCGCTCTTGCGGGAATCCCGGGCCTGGAAGGCAGCCGAAGGGAGGGAGCGGGTCCCGGGCCGGGTGGGGGGCGAAGGGTGAAGGGTGAAGCCTCTGGTGGGCGAAGGGCGGCCTCTTCCGCCCCCGCAGCCCCGGGCCCCGCGCTTAGCCCGGCGGGACCTTTATCCGCGATCCTGAGCATGGCTTTTTCCACTGTCGGCGCCGGCGGTGCCGCGGCTGCCGAGCCCTCTCCGGTTCCCGCTGCAGCCATAGGGACGTGCAGCCATAGGGTTGTACCTAGCCGGGAAAGGGCCAGGAAGCGGGTTGGATTCCTCTAATTAAGCAGCGTAGGGATATAAAATTGCACCTCTAGGAGTTGTTTCTCAGCTGGGCAGTGGGATGCTGCTGCCCCCGAAGCCTGTGTGCCTGGCAGCACTGGTGGCACTGGTGGGCGCTGCCTTGCCTGGGGCGCTGGCGTCTGGCACGGCGGTAGGAAAAGAGGGCAGGTGTATCGCATCCGAATTGCCATATGCAAAGCTGGAGGTTGCATTTCAGCAGCTGTAGAAGTGGGGGTTTGCTGGGTTTTTTTGGTTTTTTTGGGTTTTTTTGTTTTGTTTTGGTTTTTTTAAGTCTGTAATCGACGACAGAGCATGAACCCTCCTAGCAGACGCCGGTTGCACATGATAAACAATTGCCTGGTTTGCCCAGTTTAAATTTCAGGCCTTGTGCTGTAGGGGTATTTTTTTAGTAGTGTAGGTATTTCTTTTGCTAGGTAGGGCTTTTTGTTTGGCTTGGTTTGGCTTTGGTTTTTTGACACTAACCCTTGAAAGCACTGCTTTTAAAGCCCCGTAAGGGACATAATTATTTTTCAGGGAAAAGTTCAATTTAAAACTTCCTGCTAGCTATTATAACTTGAGCTGGGGAGAAAACAGACAAAAGTCCCCAAACCCCCAAACAAAACAA
>VZTN01025942.1:0-41666 GCA_013400515.1 Erpornis zantholeuca
TAAAACCTAAGGCATCACTTTAGTGTTGAACATACAAATAAGGGGTTCTTGGGGCTGCTGCTGTAAGAATTCACACAAGGAATCTTCATATGAACTCATGTGCTGGGGCAAAGCACTCCATACCTGGCCTGGGTCACCTCATGTATATCAAACAATTTCATTCTTAGAATAAAAATAACAATTAGATGAAGANCTTAGAATAAAAATAACAATTAGATGAAGAGAAGGTGAGAATAGTTCAACTCTGCTCAGGCAACACTCTTTCTGGAGACTAGACCATGGCAAAAAAGCAAAAAGGGAAGTTTTTCCCCAAGATCAGAAGAGAGTCCAAAACAAGAGACATCCTTCATCTGCACACAGCTGGGACCTACAGAACTACCTCTAAGTACTGCCCTGGGCTCTGCCAGCATGTCACTGTACCTACAAATTAAATTCATAGTGTCTGGTAGTCCATCTGACAGAATATCCCAAAATATTGCCTAGTAAACCAGGAGGGAAAGGAAAGTTTCTGGGCAAGATTTAAGAACACAAAATACAAGGAGAAAGTGCCTTCCTGGAATACCAAGAAAAGAGAAGAGGCTGTGACTTGGATAGCACGGACTGTGCAAGAGGATGGGAGATCTGGAAAACTGTGATGAAAGTGAAAAGGTGCTTCAGTGCATTAAAACAAAAACAAAAAACAACAACAACAACAACAAAAAAAAGTTCAAATTTTTGATTTAAAAATACAACAAAAGAGAGGGAAAACAATAATGTCAGACTGAGGAGCAGCCAAACCTCTGCAGGCTGACATGTAGAAGACATAAATTTAGGAAGTCTAAATGGGTGTAATTTTGTCTGCCCTGAAAGGAAGCAGTAAGAATATGACTGAAAATTTGAAGAAAGGCAAGAGTTGAGTGTAAGAAAAAGCCCAGTAATACCTGGAGATACTCGTGGGCAGGTTCTGACAAGTCCATTTTAGATCATCTTTATGAAGTTCCCAATGGCTAAAGGAGACTCAAAGGATAAGGAGCACCTACATATTGTGTCTTTTATCACAAGGATCACAATGCTTTATAACCACTTAAAAAATCAGTATTTCAAATTAATTTACTATGGGAAAAGTTAAGTCATTTATACTGAATATTTGTACGACTAGGCAGCCTTTTTCCCCAGAAAGGCTGAAAGTGCCACACAAGGCTTTAAACACTTTTTTGTCTCTAAACCATCTCAGATATTCAGTCAGTAGGTTTGATCAGTAACTTTTCCAAAGCTCTCAAAATCCTGGCAGAGCCTTTGCTCTGAGCTCTATTTCCTTTTGCCAAAAATATATGTAGAAGACTAGTCCAGAATAAATCTGATTACTTATATCATAAATAGATATCTGATTTTTTGTCTTGAAATAGAAATAATCAGTTTTTGAAAATCTGTTTTTATAAAGAATAAAAACATCCCCAAGGTGTATGCAGATAAATTAGCATATGCACATTATTATATTTCAGAGTGAAAAAATAGCTAGATAGCAGACACCCATTATATGAGCATGCACAGACCTGGGAGAATGGAACCATTCTTCCTGCTTAAAAGAGTAATTCCATGAGTTTTTAATTGTACTTCACTTGCCTGTGCCTAGAGAAGCTGAAAATTAGAAACCACAAAAAGATGAGCAAAGTCTAGTGAACTGGAGGGATAATGGAGGCCAGAGGGTAGGAAAAAAATGTTATTTTCTAATTCTCAGTGGTAAAAGTCCTGATAAGGTGAATGTTTGTTTACATTCCTCAGACATGGCCTCTGTCTAACATTGTAAGTCTTCAGCAAACACGAGCACTGATACAACAGGCATCTATTCAGCTTTCTAATCATGTAAGTACAAATATCTGCCATTTGGATTTTAGCAATTGCAAATGGTAGAAATGAATCTGATAAGAAAGAGAAAAGGTGAATTTTTATGCTGTAATTGTGTCATGAGGCAGGGAGGGAGAATTAAGCAGAAGTGTTTGTGATCTTAAAGGCAAATTGGATGACATTTTGAAAGATATCTATAAAACCAAAGTAGTGATTAATAGAAATGGCAGTGAATTTTTCCTCAGAGTAATTAAAACTTCAGGGTTTTGCTTTTTTTTCTCATTTGCTTACCTATCATTCAGATCTTTAACAGACATTAAGAAAAACTTAATATGAAAGATTCTGCTTTCATATCACTGAAAGGAGTGCCCGAGACAGCTTCTAGACCAGAATCAGCAGCAGAAAAAGAGAATTTTCCAGTCAAAATTAAGGCAAAAGGAAATCAGGATCATAGCGTGGCCTCTTCCCTGTCATGCTGATGGTTACTTGGCACACTGATATATGTTTACCCACGGCTGCCTACTCCAGTTTGCCCACAATGGCTGCCTTGACACGAAGATTCACTTGGCAGATGTTTACTTGCATCACCTTCAGGACCCCAGTGAGTTACCTTGACTGAAAGTCAAGCCAAAAAGATTCAGTGTTTGCCCCTTTCAGGTCCCATTCTGTCTCCTCAGCAGCAAACTACTCCACTCGGTTCAAAAATCAATTTAGTTGCAAGGTCATATGGAAATACCTCACAGTATGGAAAGCTTGCCTCTGTCTTAGCAGAGGCCTTTGGATTAAGCAGGCAATTGACCACATAAAAGCTTTGGCCATCCTTCACATGCAAAGAACTTTGTGTCCATCTCCTGCACAGGCAGAGCATAAAACTTCGAAAACTCCATGTGGCAATCAATCAAGTTCAGAGGACATGGCTGCTCCTGGCACTCCAGCTGGTTCTGCTCCCAGTGCTTTCTCTGCATTTCACTAGCAAAGTATCACAAGTCCCATGGGAAAAGTGCTGAGTAAAAAACTGTCTTTGCATATGCACAGAACAGTTCAGATGATGCCGTGAGTAAGGGAAAGAGAGTTTAGTGTTTTGGAGGTTTTTATTATTTGCATTTCTTATGTTGGTTGGAAGCTTGGTTTGAAGGGTCAGGTGTCCACCCCTAATTGGCCACTTCTTTTACTTCTTGTTTATTCCTTGTATTTTCCAAATAACTCAGGAATAATTGCGAAGTTGATCTACTGTGATGATTTGTCAAAACATAATCACATGACACAACACAGGCCAGGTTTTAATTGTGCTTTAACTGGAGCCCTTGCAGCCTTAAAAAAATAAAGCAGAGATTTTTTCACTTGCAACAGTGAGCTGCAGACATAAGTAGCCCTGTGATGAGCTATTGGTAGGGAAGGCCCACCAGATGGGAGGAATGAAACAGAAATTTTGTTTATTTCTGCAATCAAGCCAAAGTGAGCTGAAAATCCTGAATGAAAAACTTTCCACAGAACTTTTACACAAAGATCAGAGACTTTTTCTTGGGATGTATCACTTGGGAATTTGTGTTCCTTGTTCCTACCACAGTTGTATAATTTTAACATCTCACAGAGCTGACAGACTTTGACACTAACAACTGTGCAGGGAGTAAAACAGATTTACAAGTGGCAGTGACCTTTTCATCAAGGGAAGTAAAGTAGACTCAAATCCACTGTACCCCCGACTCACAGTCCTGACAACATCATTCAACATACAGTAGGAAAAGCACTTCAGCAAAAGTTTATGAAAGTGACATTGACACAGCACAGGACATTAAATTGATCCCACCAACATGTCAGGAGTTTTAAGTAGCATCCCTTTCTTTTTTTTTTCAATGAGATTTGAAGTATTTCCTGCTTTAATAGTTTAGTGTCATCTGTTACTCAGACCTTTAAAAAACACCAGCACCTTTTAAATTACAAATGCATACAGATTTTGACCATCCTTGTAGTAAAAAGACTGGTAAATTAAAATTAAACTAACCCATAACTGAATGTTCTTGCCAGCATTTCTTTGCATTCATCTTAGACACCCATAACGCTGTGCTGCTGCCTGGACAGGGCTTATTCACTATCCTGGATCTTGTTACCCTAGCAACTAATAGCCACGCTGGCTTCAAAAAAAATAATAGAGCGGCCCCTCTGATTTTTAAAGGAAATTGGCTACTTTAAACCCAGTGAATGCCTGCTTTAATTGTACCCTTCATGGCTGAGAATCTCTCCCTCAGCATTTCTTCACAGTTAATAAGAGTTTTATTCATCTATGTGTTTTGATGGGTAGATACAGTAAAGCAAAACTCCTCCTGACAGACACTTTAAGCATAGCTGATTCATTTTAAGGCACCTAAAAGCCAAAAATTATGTCTGCATTTGTTTATGCAGAAGCTCCACAATTTCAATACGATTTAAAATAAGGCTATTATTTTAAACTTCTGTAAGGGTAAGAATAGTTTGCTAAGAAGAATTATAAAAGTACAGTTAAGAAAGATACTCCATCTTCAGAAGAAAGAAAATTGTTGGACAAATTTATGGTAAATCAAATTTTTCCTATCGATCAAGCCCTCGAGGGGCATTAACAACACTTAAGGGACCAAAGTAAGAAGATGGCATAGCTGACACGGAGAGAGGAGCTGGCAAGAGAGCTGAGCAGGGCTGGAAGGAAATGGAACACTTTAACATCACATCCCAGTCATACCAAGGTCCATTGACCTTCTACGCATTCCAGATAATTAATTTACAACACATTAAACCTCTGTGTGAAGAAGGATGTTATGCATCAATTGCATAGGAATAAGAAGTGTTATTGATTTAAGATTTCTATTGTATCATGCACTGACAGAAAGAAACAATCTAGTGGTGTTTTAAAGACAAAAAAACTCTTTTCTGAAGGACAAGTTTGCTAAATAAGTGCACTTTACACTACATTTAACTGAAGTATTGTTGACACCCAAAAATAAATGCTGTTAGGAAAGAAACCCTCAGCATAATTAGGAGAATATGGCGTGACTGGTTAGTATTGACATTCACTCTAGGAAACAAATACTTTGAGGTGATAATGCTCTCTTTTACAGTAAGAGTTTAAAATAGAAAAACACATTGACAAATATTATTTAATGAATAAAATATGAGTGAACCTGTTCCATTAATACAGGACGATGTCTAATGAGATTCAAACCTATTTTCCTCATGGAATCATTGTGTGCTTAACACGTAAAAGAAGGAGACTCTTGCAGACTAACAATGTTAGAATCATGGACATCACAAGCAGTTTCCTTTACAGAGGTTTGTTTTTTTCAAATTACAATTTTCAGACGACAGTTCAGAAAATACAGAAGTTCTGGTACAAGTTCTACATTGCTTAGCATTTCTTACTGCAATTTATCTTCTCAGGAACACAGGATGCTAAGAAAATCTGTCTTGTACATTCTACAACTTTCAGCAACTATTTGTAGTTCATTTAAGACTAGGAGGTTAGGAGGTTTGAATGAGGCTACATGTAAAATACTCCCATGCAAAAAGATCCAAGAAATCAAATTTCAGACAAGCACTACAAAAAGAGAGGGAAAATACAGAGAAGACTTGAACAGATCTGAACTACAATAAACTTCACAATATGGAGGGGAGGTTTAGCTTCCTGGTAGAAAGCTGGATGGTGTTCTGGATTTGGTATAAAACACTAGGAAAGAGTGTATCAAAGATCTAAAATAAAGCCTGGGATTTTGCAAGCAAGCAAAGTCACTCCAGCCAAATTGAAAACAATATGGGAGCATCCCAAACATAGCAGAGAAGTCAAAGTGTTACAAGACTCAAATAGAAGAGTGTGAAGAATCTGAGCTATAAAAGCAGGAGAGCATCCAAATAACTCCAGATGAACTCGGGGACAGTGGCCAATTGTATGAACTATGAAAATCTGTGTGTTTAAGTTTAAGAACAGCAATTTACATTTCTCTGCAAGATTTTGTGGACACCTGCAAGCATATACTGTATTGGCAAAGTGAATGGCCCTGGCAATATTAGATCCAGGACCCCTTTGTAAAACCAAACCACACAGAGGCAGCAAGAAATGATAGCTTGAAAGCTAGCCATGAACACAAAAACAATATGATGGCAGCAACATAGAGACCACTGGTGCAAGAAAGCCTGCAGCCATCAGCAGGTAACTTAAACTGGTCAAAGAATTCATTTAAAAGAAAGAGAAACTTTATTCAGCATGAAAGTTGGCTATTTAGGTACTTCTGCAAGAAATACAGAGAAATTTCTCACAATAGTACTGTCAAAACTGAAGTCAAGTGAGTTATTCATCATGGGTGCTAATAAAAAATTTAATGTCAGTGCTCTCAGATTGAAGAGAATGTTTGGCCTTAGTCTACATGTGTAAAAAGTTGTGTATCAGATTTATGGTAAGTTTATATTAACAGAAACTAGCTATAAAATACTCACTGCCATTCCCAAAAGGAATCTGATAAGCACCATTATCTTACCCTCTCTTGAAACTGCACAGATTATTTCTCAACTACAAATAGGTGATTTTAAAAAATCTAAGTAAAATGTTTTGCTTCCAGGTGCATATACTGGATCCTTTGATACAAGCCCAGTGGAGCAATGTGCTATCCCTTAAATGACACCTGTATCCATCTGACATTTGTTCCCTCTTCAACCACTTCTAGTCCCAGACAAGGGTCTCAAATGTCAGAGAAAAATCAGGGTATGACCTTAGGCTGCTGTGCTCCTCAGTTTCTCGAGGTGCCCCACATGGACACCCTTCAGCTGAGCTGCAGGCCCTGGCAGTTCCTTTTCATTGGTGCCAGTGTCCAGCTCTGCAATACCTCACATGTGAGCGTTTGCCACAGACTTTCCACAACAAACTGTGCTCTTCCCCAGGCTTAGGATCACACCACCAGCTAAAACAGCAACCAAAAACCAGCCCTGGCAGTTCCCTGATGAAAAGAATTATTTCCTAGTACCTGTGCCAAGATCCGCTGGGCTCATACTAATAAAATGCAAACTGCCAATCACAGGAAGGAAAGGGAGATAAAAGGCATGACTCCTCTATAATCTACCTGAATTTTCTTGAAATGTATGTGTGTTTCTAGGAGTGGTACAGTCTACAGGGGAAAAAGCTCCTGTTCTGCAGCTCCAGTAGGTCCAGTCTTGACTCTAACTCAGCAACACAGCAACCTCCACTCCCAAAGGACTCCTTGATGCATCATAGAAATTTCTCAAGTAGGTGCATCACATTTCCTTTCTGCACACACTGAGACCCCCCACCAGGATTTATATGATATAGCAATCAAACTATTATCCATCCAGAGCAACTGAACATTTATGGTGCAGAATAAAAAAAATTATTTTAAAAATTAATTATTTTGGCTCAATATTTTACTGAAATTTTACTGAAATCACTCATTTTTCATTTAAAAAATAAATTCTTTGGCATTAGAGTTTGAAACATAACATTCAATGGTAATTGTTATCTAGATAAGTAATTTTTAAAAAATTACTCATACCTGTCCTTAAAACAGTAATGAAATGAAGGGCAGGTCTATTGCTATTATAGAGTCAGAAGGAGAACAAAACTCTCTTAGGATCTGAGATTCCATCAGGTCATATAAATATACTACAATATTATAGATTTCAGTATCTAAAGTAATAATTCAGTATTTTCCTGGAGCGAATTATAGTCTAAATTTTTTTCAGGGGGGAACAAAAACAAACCAAAGCACAAAGCAAAACAAAAAACCCAGCATTCTTCCTTTAAGTTTTACAGTGAAAAATATGAAAAAAAAAAGTGCATTCAGCTTGAATGTACCAACCTTAACTGTCTGCAGCTGAAATGGACAAAGTGAGGAAGGACTGTAAGGAAAAGCAAAATAAACTGATTTCTTAGCGGTGATGCACTCTCTGATGGGTAACAGCAAGAGAACAGATTCCCTTATACCTTACAGTGTGGATGACATTGTTTCCTCAATCTGTATCAGAACTATTATGTTACTTAGTAGTCTTTTCAACTATGAGATGGAGTTAATAAATAACCTGGGTGTGTTCGCCCATCACTAGATTACAATCGTTTCAATTAAAATTTTTCATGTTTTTCTCTCCCTGTATGGCAAAGATGAAGCTCTCACATTTCCTACACTTGTATGAATCATCACACTACTGTTAACTCCTATTGCCACAACCAAGGAATGTTCTTTTTCTCCTTGACCTACAAGGCATGACCCAGTTTCATGAAGCATTATTTCACTATTTTAAAAACTTTTTTTTTAAGAAGCTGGTTCTGTCAGTCTGGTGAGAATTTTGAGATTTCCCCTGGCAAACATGACAGTGTGTTGAGGAAGGCTGCCACACCAAGGCACAATCTGCCTGCCCACTGCTACCTCCTGCTCGTGCTCCTTTGCCCACCATGGCATGGTGGCCACCATGGCAGCCACAGCACATCCCACAATATGCACTTCCACCAACACCACAGTTACATGGCTGCACACACCTTGTAGGAAAAGGAGATCAGCCAAGAAAACCAGTCCAGAGGAGCAAACAGAAAAAGAGGCCCAGGATCAGGTGAGACAAGGCAATCATGGGAAAATGTGCATATGACATTTAATGATGGCCAAATATACTCTGGAAAAAAGTTATAAGTTCAGTTAAATATAAATATATTTTGCTTATTTCCTGAGTTAATATTTTTTCACTCAGAAGAATAAAAATCTATATTATGATATTAACATTTTAATGGGATTAAATTTCATCTTTACTATCCTTTATGGAGTGTTTCATGCCATGCACATTGCCATGGATCCTGAGCACCTGACTGCTCAGACTTGCACCCTGCGTGTCAGTGGCGTACAGCTGATGCACAGATGGTCACATTTGTTATAATGGACTCAAATGAACACCCACTTGTGAATCCATCATACACTACTCACTGACTCCTTGAGATCTAGCTGGTGGCAAAATTCCATTTAAAGTGTAGCGGCACAGTGTTTATCCTGGAATTGCTGAGATAGCTCAGAGGTTTGGGCTGGTTTTTGGTTCCAGTGATTATTATGAGCAAATGATTTACTGCACAACAGAGGGTTTCTCTACTCAGATTTTATTAAATAATTGCAAAGTGATTATTTGCAATTGCAAAGAGATGAGCCAGATCCCCATTAGGGGCACATTGCTAGAGTTCTATATCTATTTATCCTATGGATATTTCTTTTATATGTAAACTGTGTACATTTGAAAGACTAGTTATTACAAGAATCAGAGTATTACACACATGTCCAAGGGTGGGGTTATTTTAAAATACTGTTAATTTCATGGAAATCCATACCTTGCAGTCCCTTCTGAAAACACTTTCCTAATGGAGTATTATTTATGTAATAACTGCAGCATCAGGTTCAAATAGTAACTCAGATTTTCAAAAAAGATGAAAGAATGCAAAGTGCAGGTAGATAATAGGGGTTTTTTTAAATATTCACCCATACTTACTGTGTTCTTCTTCAGAAGTCATGGGTCATTATTCTTTGTAGCTCTTTTTTCTTCAGAGTAAGACTGTGGAATGAAGTCCACATTCTGAAATTACATACAAATATGTTAGAAAAATGGAGTGTTTGAAATCAATTCTAATGTTAAATGCAAAGGACATTCTGGGCTCATTAAGTAAAAATATCTCATTTAATGAGCAGGAAAGCACTGGAGCACACTGAACCCTGACACAAAGCAAATTATTTAAGTGATAAATTATATTTTATGGGGAATGTAAAAGTTAATAATACTCAGGGGTAGGGTAATAAATGCAGAGGTGTAACTAACTTCATTGACTGTTTTACTTACAAACATGCCATATGTACCTGGTTACTTGAAATAGTAATAAAAAGAATTGGCAGAAACTTCAGGAACCGAAGATTCACACAGAGACCTTTGTAGCATTCTTTTCCACTAACCAATCTGTGTTTTATTCTTTTCAAACTCATTATTCTCCTCCCTCTTCCACTTTAGAATATATACCTCCGGTCTTTGCTTTTCACTTTTCATTAAATATTTGATCTTGCAATCATTAAAACTGAAACCTTCTTATCTACCAGTGAGACTAATAAACACATTTACCAGCGATGATGCCCCAGAAGTGACCTGAAACTTTACTTGAAGAGACCCAATCCATGCTGAAGGAAAACTTTTAATCTACTGCACTGTAGTGCATACAAGTTCAGTGGCACTGAATCTCCTGACATTTTTGTCCTCACAGATCAATGCAGCAAACCAGCCCCCGAGGATACAGACCCCAAGTACACCAAAAGGGTTCTCACCATTAATTTAACTGTCTGCATTAAAACCCTTTCTCTAAATTTCAACAGTGTCAAGGAAACAATTCATACACTTCTAATACAAAACAGAGGAGGAGTCTGCTCAACCACAACTATTTCCAGTGACTATTTTCTTAATCCTAAAATGGAATTTGCATTGCCAACATGGTCTTTTTTTTTTCCATTTTCTTTTCTGTTTACATTTACAGGTCTAGCAGGTAGTGCTTTATTCCCACTTGTTGTTGCCCTGAATTGGTACAGTTTGTACATGAATGAGACATTCACACAGCATGAGTATCACATTTGTCAGAATCCTCCAGCAGAGTTGTTGTACAGAAACAATCAAATGAATTATGAAAGGATATAAAATTTACCCACTGCATTGAAAGTTACCCCCATATGTGCAGTTGTTTTTAGGAACAAGAGTTTACATTCAATTCTGAATTAAATCAACTTAATTTTAGCCTGCTTTTTAGTTTGCAGTCTTGTCATAAGATCAGTGATCTTATGACACTGTATAAGTGAGCTTGAGTCACCAGTTTGAATCTAGAAAATAAAAAATAAATAAAATCAGAAAAGCAAAGTGTTCCTTCAAAAAAACCCACCACACTTATCCAGATTCTTCATTTATGGTTGAACTCAATGATCTAAAAGGTCTTTTCTAACCTCAATAACTCTGTGGTTCTAGTGAGTAACAACAAAGATGACATTCAAGGTATCATTTTCCAGCAGAAGAAACATGCCTTTCACAGGTACCATGGCTAGAAATACAGGCTTTGGGGACACACAATGATTACACTACATGATTTGTAAAACATGATTTGTAAAAAATGATTACACAGCATGATTTTGTGTAAGCCTGCAAAAGAAAGATTTGTTTGGATGGATTATACACTTTCAAACAAGTGTTTATCAAAATTATTATCTCCTTCTAAATATACAGATAACTTACTACTGTTATGTTTTAGGTTTTTAAGTCAGTCCTGAAAGGTTCAGATTTACCAGGTGGTTTGAAGTTCCAGAAATCCTGCATTTTGAACAGGAGCTGAAATTTTGAGCTAATCCAGTGACCTTAGGAACAAGGATTTTCGGGACAAACTTTGATAATTGTACTCATTATGAGTTGAAAGTACCAAGAATTTCAGCAGACTTTTGTATGTCTGCATTAGGGGCATATATGTACGTGTGTGTATATTCTGTATACATCAGAGACAAAAAAATTACAGATTTATGGCGTGAGAACAGTAATAAAAGCAATGCGTTCAACCACTTCAAAATATTTTTTTATTTATTTAATGTTTTATTGTTTTTAGGAGACATGAGAGTCAAAGTTTTAGGTAGTTAAAGCATGAAAAATCCCCACAACAATTGGTATATCTATATTCTTATTTGTATCTATCCAGATTCACAACTGAGTCATTTATAACTTGTATGAGCAGCAAGTACTTTTATAAAGAGGTAAAGAGTAATTCCCCTTTTCAAAGCATGACTGTGCTTCCTACAGAAGTATTTTCATGGGGTTCCTAGATTAGATTCTGTTGGGAGACAGATGAACATTTAGTCTTCCTTACAAAGTTAATAAAATTTTCTCTGAAACTTCTTTCTAAAAAAGAAAGAAGTGTTGCACTTCTTTTGAGGAGAACTTCAAAATGGTGCAGAGAGTAAGAGTAAAGTTGGGAAGCTGAGGGATGGAAGGGCTCAGCATGTTCTCCATTGAACTTCCCCATGAACTTGCAGCACACTTGATAACTAAAACCAAGTCATCTGCCTCTTCTAAACCAGTAGATGCTGCTATCTCTACTTCTCCAAATATTGAATTTATGTTTTCAGTTACATGTAGAATAACTAATGCACTGGTGCCAGTCAGATATTTTATATCACCAAACCCCCACAAGCAAATTTGTTTTACACAGCAGTTGAATGAAAAACATCCTGTAGAGAGTGAGAACGCAAGGGAATGAAAACAGAAAACAGCACTAGCAACATGATGTAAATTAAGTGAACATTTATACCTCCAAGACATTGCATTATTGCTTCTTACACTTAGTGGGAAAAGCTGTAATTTACATGTACAATATTTTTAACATCATCTATTAATAAGATGTGTATAGTTACTCCACTTAATTGATACTGGAAAGAGAAGACTTATTTGAAAACATATGCTGCAATAATTAAAATGCTATTATGCTGACAGTGCCTTTCTTTGAGGAACTTGTAACATCTGTATTGGCTGTGATAAGCATTGATTATCTGGAGCGATATAAATATTTGGGGAGCTAATAACAATCAGGTAGCGTTTCAGTGCATGCTATAGGCAGCTGAGATAAATCACAGGAAGCCTAGATCAAAGCTGGTTTGTGAATAAGTTTGTTTTTGTACTTAATGACTCAATATAAAGCACACACACAGAAAACTCTTCAGAGATTTAAAGCACACGGAAATGCCATAAAGAAACATCCCATCCTGTGCAGCATTTGTGTACATCTGTAGAATCTCCCTATGCAGCGAGAAGGATGTCGACACACAAAGGGAATGAATTCCATCCATCAAGTACTTACCATGAACATTTACCAACATTAGACATTTCATTGAGTTATTAAAACTTTTTTTAAAGAAGAAAAAAAAAAATCCATGGAACTTTTATCCCTTCCCCTTGAGGAGGGTAATTTAGTGATGCAGTAGGTCAACTGCAATTTAGTTCCCATTCAGACTAGGTCAGCTGCCTCTTGGTTCCACCTCAGATATTTATCAATTCTGACTTACCTTCATTAAATTGCTATAGGCTGTAATAAGGGTTTACATCACCCATTGTGGTCTGTTCTAGGTGCATTTTCTCTTCCCCACTCTGATGTCCCCCTGTATAAACCTCCACTTTCTTGGTCCTGGTCCTTAACACCCCAAAGGCTCTCTGGATTTCTGGAGGCGCTGCAGGCTTGAAAGAGTCCTGACAAGTCAAGATGGCCTCAACTTCAGTGAGGTTGAAAGGGCATGACTGAAAGCAGGATCTGCTGTGTATATTCACTAATGAGGACTTTTATTGCTCACATTTCCTCTCTGCACATAAGACAAAAGCTCACTCCTGTCAGTGAGGGAGAGCCCCAGAAGTGGCTTGGGAAGCCCCACAGCAACATGTGCTGCCATACGGGAGCGGGGCTGGGATCCAGCCATGGATCCTGGCTGCCAGCACTCCACTGCTGCTTTAGAAGCCAGCGCTGGCAAACGCAGCCAGAGCTGGAGCCTGCTGCATTTTTGGGATTTTGGCCCCAGTGAAAAAATGGGAGCTTTTTGCTGACAATTATGCAACCAAGTTTTTACCCTGAGTGACTGAATCTAAACTTGTCTGATTTCAAGTGAGTGAGAAGCCCTACTGACTATCCATCCCCATAGGACTTCCCATATACTTGTGATCAGGAAAGAAGCCCAGTTTACATAAACCTTTGCCCATGAGTCAGGGTTGAGTAAACAAAGACTTCTCCATATTTTCTGCAAGCATTCCACTGTTAATACACAGCATGCAACATTTGTTTCTTATTAAGCTGTATTTTCATTTCTTTGCTTTTGTAATTTAGGTCTTTCTAACACTCTTTGTTCCCTTTCTTTAAGCATTGCATTAACTTGCCTTCCTGTAACCTCTGTACAGCTTTCTCTGTGATTGTTGTAACAATTTGTCCTATTCCAAAGCACAGGGATTAATTGTGTCTCTAGTTATTATCTTGTCCTTGTTTCTTTCAGACTCGTGGCCTCTGAATTTTATTTTTTTCAAAACAGATAGAAGACTAAAAAGGCATCATCTTCACAGTAGCATAAAGTAATGTTCTGTAGACACAACAATGGCTGTTTATTGCACCTTGCATAAACTGCTTTCATTACCTTCAGATTACTGGTGTTATTCAAAAACATTCATTTACAGCAAACACAGTCCATGGACAGTTACTTAAACTCTTATACACAGCATTTTGTCCTAGATTGCAGGAAAGTGTATTATACTCTGTCTATTCAAAAATAGATTGATTTATTCAAAAGAAGCTTCAGTTATTTATACAGTTTTGATTATCTTAATACTATGATGGCTTTTGTTAATTAAATAAAATTATAGCAATGTAACGGAAGTGAATCTTGTTACTTAGTAGTGCAATAGCAGTGTCACCACAAACATACTGCATTTTTGCTCAAAATATATGAAAATTCACACTCTGTTGGACACACAGTGTAGTTTGCATGAAAGCCAAAAGGATTCATGTAATTTTCCACAGGGAAAATAACTGCAGTAGGGCCATGGCAGCATGGCAGTAGCAATACATGGGAGGAAACGTTGCTCAGGAGAATATTTTAAATGGCTGGTTTCTGTTGTTTGGGGTTGTTTTTTATCCCCTCTATGTATTTCTCAAGTGCTTCTAGTAACAATAATGTTACTAGACTTGCACAGGGCCCAAGAGCAGCTAAAGATGATTATTGGCTATTTGTTACAGTTTCACACAGGTACAGCCGAGCTGGGGCTGAGCTGGAGATGATGATGGGAGGGACAAAGGGTCCCGGTGAGTACTGTCTGGTCACTTAAAAGTCACCAGCTGGGAAGGCAGACAACAGTAGTAAAATGTAGAAACCCAAAATGTCCTGATTTTTGGTATACTTCACAACAGAACTATAAAATGCATTTCTAGAATGATGCTAATGCCACTATTGACTGCTAGTTTCTAAATGAGTTTCTTTGCATATTGTATTTTTCAGGAAGTTTACATTTATTGTTCCATTATAATAAATAGTGTAAGATTGGTTAATTTTGTGTTTCAATTCTTATAATCATCTTTTATATACATAGGTGTTGCTACATCTCATACAGCTTCCCACTACAAGACAAGAAGGTTCTCTCTTTGGATTCTACATCTATTTAATGAATTTTATCAACAATGTGGAAAGTAATTCCATTTTCATGTTATGGGGGCATGGAAATTCACATTTGGGTAGATATCTCAAATTTCCATCTCATACAGTTACAGAGTGCATTGGAGGCTTTGCAGGTTTTTTTCCACATGCAGGATAACTCCTATGTGTTCCTGTTATGTTAATGATTGCTATAATTTGAGACTGCTTTTCTAAGTACCAAAGATGTCTGAATGCATTTGTTTCTAAACAAGAGAGAGTCTGTCACAAACACATACTGAATAGCAAAGAGAGGCAGAGAGGCTACGGGATTGGAAATTAAAAAATAAGAAAAAGAAACAATACATAGCACAGCAGCCTGAACGACCTTGATAGACAATCTGCTATTTAACCATATACAGGGCTTCAGCTATTCATTCTATTCTACTTCTTTTGGATGATGCCACCTCTGCTACAGAAAGAAAGAAATTTGGGGAGAAATAATTAGATTTTGTCTGAAAGAAAAAAAGTGACTTAACAGTGGCAGTATAAAATCTCATGTGTCTCCTCTGCTAAAGGAAGAATTTGTATACAACTATAAATTTTTTATGTTTCTATCAAACATTGATAATAAAGGTTTTAATATTTATAGTTACCCTTGGCCAAACTCTGAGAGTTCCCTCTCCAGTAGGGTACACTCACAGAGGTACACATTGCCTTTGGGTACCGCTGATTGGGACAGTAAGTACATGGTGGATTTCCCTTTGGAATAGAGCACTGATATCCAGCTCTTCCTAATCTTCTTAATATTCAGTTTTACGCATTCCTCTGTAATCAGCTCTATCCTGAATTCTAATGAGTTCTGGTTTTACACTGGGAGCTGTGTCTTTTAACAATCAATGTTATTAAAATGACCCTTGATAGTGCATGATTCCACAGTGGGGATTTTCAAAGCTATGTACAAAAATACATTTCATTACCACTTTAATATAGAAGTTTAAAATCAGAACTTCTCTCTGCCTTGTTCAAAGCAATTTCTCTAGCTTTGAACAGCTGCTTGGCACACCACAGTGACTATAGCAAGATTCCAGCTCTCCTTCCACGGTGGCTCAGGATCTCAGAGCAAAAAAGAAATGCAGTGCTGGAGATTGGATAGCTGGTAGATTTATGGCCACTGGTCTGAGCACAGCCCAGGAAAAGACTGATTAAAGGGCTCCATGATGCAAGGTGCTCTGTGTTGGTTAGATTTTTTATTGCATTGTTGTAACTTCATGGGAGTTATTTAATGATCTTTTAACTAGTTTTATTGCTTACTGTATATAAGAACTACTAAACTGCTGGCATAGATAAAATATGTTAGGAAATGAGTTTCATCTCACTTTCCTTTTTATTGAACAAGTGAATCTCTCTCAAGTTTCTATCACACAGTGAATAGACCCAATAGGGAAGCAAGGAGATTCCACATCCCCTCGTCACAAGCATCTGAACTGAGTGCTGGTTTCTAGATGGAGCCTTGCTGGGACTCTGGGAAGGCACCAGTTTGCAGTGCCTGCACTTCATGTGGCCCACTGAACAAAACTGCAACGTGCAGCTCTCTGATTCACCAGCTTCTTAGTAAGGAAAGGAAAACACACTACTTTAAGGTTTTACTTCTTTTAAAGATTAAATCAAGCCACAAAAAATTGTGCTTTGAAAGAGGCAGAGAGAATAAACAAAAAGTGAAACAGCACATAAGGGAAGTTTTCATCTGTCTGTCAAAGCACATAGCTGAAGAAATCTGCTATTTTTGTTGGGGTTTTATTGTTTGGTTGGTTTTCTTAAAACAGCAATAGAGAATGTTGGCAGCTGTTGTGCAGGTAACTATGTATTTAGAAGCCTGCTACCAATAAAAACACTGTTTAGAATGAGCAGAAAGGGTACTTCATAGTATAAAATGGAACAGGGTAAATATAGACCCCTGAAAATCAAATAAGGAAACCTTGAAACTCCTTACCCGCCCTGCAGTTTCAGCTCTAATTTGTTCCGTCACAAAACAGAGTTCAAATATTTAAAAAAGTCTAATGTAAAACAGAAATCCCAGGCATCCCGTATTCAACAGCAGTTTCCTTTTCTCCTAAATGTCATGAAAGGAAAACCAAAGAAATCAAAAGATTGTTTCAAAAACAAAGGAAAAGAATGCTCATTCCAGAAGAACATGGTGCCTGCTCAGTGCAAATAGCATTTCCCCTTTGACTTATTTCCATTATTAAGAGTAAATAACCAAACTAATCCCAACGGTGGATTTAAAGTAAGCAAGGCAAAAACAGCAACACTTCACTTGAAAAGAGTTACTAAACAGAACTAAACAAATCCTAAGTGGAATTTGTGAGCTTGCAGTAGCATTTAGGTAGAAACACATTTATCTGGATGACAGCAGAAGATCCTTAACATGGAGTTGTATCACAAGCGCACACTTTGAAAAAAGAATGAAACCTACAAATCAAACTTGCGGCACAAAGTAGTAGGAGAACTTTGCTTGTGTGATTTTATTATAGTTCCACTTTTGTGCTTATGTCATTTTGTTCTACCCCAGCTCTTGAGCAGGTTGCCACTCTGTAACGAGCCAACTCCTTTACCCAAACCCACAGGTTTGATTGGCATGTGCTTCCACCTTTGCCCACACCTGTGTTTCTGAATCCTCCGAGGTCTGGATTGAAAAGAGCCACGATGTGCACTCCCAGGTGTGGGCTAAAAGTGGGTGTGAACTGAGAGCTGGGGGGCTTAGAGCCAGCCCTGGACAGCTAGAACCCAGGCTACTCAGCTTATCCCAGCCCCTGTGGGGAGGACTCAAAAGCTGGAGGAATTTTTAGGACATTCTCTTTCATCAGATGTTCAGCACACCATAGAACAGAACCTCTTGTCCCTTAATAGCCTACATCTTAAAAGGTAGATTTGACTTCAGGTACTGAATAAGGAGGAAGGTCTGTAAGCCATTTGAAAGCTAAATTCACCAGGGGGGCTCAGCCACCTGTAAAACAAGTCTGGGGGACACTAATGCTTTCCCCCAACATTCAAATCAGTGTAACCTTGTGGACTTAGACCTACTTCCTACCAGAGTTAGAAATGTGAACTGAACTCTGTGTCCTTGCCTGAACCAAACTGGCATTTCTCAATCCCTGAGCCCTCCACCCAAGAATATCTGCAGTTTAAGTACTCCCTAGCAAATTTCTTGCTCATTATAAATACACCTAAACATGTTTTCCTTCAGATATGTGGTCTAGAAAAAAATATGGCAAGCTAAGATGTCATTGTTGAAGAAAGCCCTATATTACTGATGGTGTGGAACTCTCTGTAGAGAAAGCAAATTACACATTCTAGAATACTCTATTCTGTAGGCTTATCCATAACAAACTCTCTCTTTTCCCTTTGCAATTCCTCTCTGAAAAGGAAAAAATGACTGGCAAGTATCTTAAATACTATGATGCTCACCACTCCAGCACTTTATTACTGAAATTCAAGCTTCAATATATCCTCTTGACACTAACTTCCTAGTTGAAGAAAGAGATATAATTTTTATGTTCAGGAAATTATAAGGAGGTGGTATTTACTACCACTTCAGATGACTGCAGAATGGTTGATTTACAGCCAATATAAAAATTGAAAAATATCTGTCATTGCCTCATTGATAGGTATTGAAATCCATGGAAACAAGAAAGAGTGTGGACATCAGCATTTATTATTCCATATTATCAGGTTACTTCATCTTTCTAAATGTCTATAAAATAATAATGGTTAGTTCTTTTGTTTATTCTTAGGGAACAAATCAGGCCACAGGAGATTTTGCTATAGTAGTGGTTACTCCAGAAATATATTCAATAATCTGTAATGACTTGTGGAGTGAAAAACCTCTGAGTGAACTTCACATTCATAAAGGTGTAAAAAGGAACTGCTCATATACATTGATTCACCTTTTAATATCCTAACCTGTTTTATTCAGTTTTATCTAGGAGATATATGGAAAATATTTTTAAAAATTAAAAAATTATTGAAGTCTGGGTGCAAACTCACTGAATTAAGCAGTTAATAATATTGATATTATTATTGAATAGCAGATAATAATATTGAAATTATCTATTTTGTATAAAGACTGACATAAAGACCATGATAAAAAACCCTAAATTTAATCTATGATTCCTTAAAGGTTTACTTGAGGCCATATTGTATTTCTTGTTTTCCTGATTAACAAATCATCACTGCACAAAGCATCACAGGTGGTCAGTCCCCTTGGGCTCACATCAAAGGGGCCACCACGAAGCTTCAGATGTTATTCAAAAGCAATGTGAAACTTGTCTCTCACTGTTTGTCCCATCTATTGTACTCCACAGGGTCATCTTTAAAAGACTGTCAAGTTTGCAAAAAAACAAAAAAAAACCAACAAAAAAAACACCTTGTAAATGATGTTTCTAAAAACTGTTTCATAGCTGTTGACTGGTTCACAAATGCTCTATTGTCAGAATACTTGGATCATAAATTATGTCATTTTAAAATTGTTTTTACATGAAACACTGTTTTCCACCCTCAGACACAAGAAGAAATGGGACTTTGCTAAAGGATAATTACATTACCATGTATATAACCATCTCTATGACTGATGTTAGCCATTGTGTATTTAGGAAATTTTAAAAAATAGCAGAAGTAAACAAAGAAAAATCATTTTAAAGAAGTCTGGATTTCAGAACATCCCAATCTTCTCACAACTCTTGCAACGAATTCCTGAATATATTCTATAAAACAGCAGAAAGAAATCAAATCAGTTATTGTATTACTTGGATCAAAAGGTGTTAGGGGGTTTAAGATATATTCTTAGAAACACTGCACATGTTTCCCTGTACATCCTACGCTCATGGAGGGGGTTATTTTTCCTGTATGAGGAATTTTTGGTTGGTTTTTTTCATGTTAATACTTTGAAGAGTACCGACATTGTGTCTTATATGTGAGTTAGTTGAAAAGATCAAAGTCTTATTAAGTCCCCAGTTATTCCACCAATACCAACAGGATGTTTATAAACCATGATTCATGTTGGGTATACCAAGAAAGCACAGAAAGCTCTCTGTAATAAACAAAGCCAACAACACTTTTCAGCTATGGAAAACTGATTAAAGAGTTATGGGCAAGCTGTCATAGGAAGGAAAACTCAACAGGGCTTCCCACTTTTAACAGACATGTGAGAAGCTGACTGCAGAACACTTTCTGGGTTTCTAACTTTATGCCCTCTAAAATGATCTGACACACTCTCTAGAGAGAATTTACTTAAACCCATCATTATTCACACAGAGTTGAGGGATTTTTCAGCAAATAAAACATTCATCAAATGTGTTTTCAGCACAAACCTATTCAGTTATTTTCTAAGTTAAAGTTTCACCTCAAAATAACTGAGGACTAAAGTTTAAAAAAAGTGAAAAGGAAGCAGTCCCTCGCTGGCCAGCAGGACCCCAGAGGGGAGAGCACTTCCCCACACAAAGCAGAGTGTTTGAATTCCTCTTCTGCTCACGGGGCCCTTGATGCACGTCTCCTATCTGCTCACTATGTGCCCAAAACACTAAGCTAAAGGACAGTCTCACTGGCTCCTGAGACATACAAAACATTGAAATATTTGCTGAAACAAAGGGTTCAGTAGTCCTGCAGTTCACATTATCTCTTAGGAAGTAAACTCCAACGGAGCTAGGATGTTTTAGATAAGGAGAGAATTTCACTACTGGTTTAATTTCCTGATGACATGCTCACATTATAAACTGGCGACCTTAAGACCAATGGTTAAAAGCCAGTGCAAGGCAGCCCAAAAAAACATCCTTTCATTTTCAGGCCACTTTATCTCGCTGGGATTTTTGTTTGTGGGGTTTGCTGGGTATTTCTTAGGAAAAATGTCCAGTGATGGAAAATGGAAAACAAAATAAATAAAATAGAACCATTTCATTGGGAAATACCAAAAGGAAATTTCCCAGTTTCCAAACTTTTTCCTTGAGAACAAGGGGTGGGAGGTCTGCAGTTCTGGAAGCACTGCAACATTCATCCAAAGTCTACAATGAAGTCATAAATTTCTTGTAAAAATCTGCATCACGTAAGCATAAAGAGCTTGAATATACTTTTCATGTAGTTTTAAAAACTGACATCTCTAAGTTACATGGTGAAGAGAGCACATTCCTGTAGAAATACCTTATGTAAAAATGTGAAGAGGAGCTTTGACTCCATGACAAATATTGCATCACTCCTACACAGGAAAATAGTATAAATATGTAAGTACTGTTCTGGAAACATATGCAAATTATATTAATGAGCTTGTGTTTTTTAGTCAAAAATTATTTTCTAATGCACATTGTAGGATTTCATAATTTCAGTATTTAAATGTCTTATTTATTTATGAAGCTTCCTTTTCATAAGGTGTTTTCTTCCCTTGAAATAAATAAAGATTTTTATATATATACTGCTGTTAGGGAAGCGACCATCCCTAAACAGAAAATTACTATTTCAGGAATCACATTAGAATCAAGGACAGGTATTCATAAAAGTGGGTAGTGAAACAATAGCCTGAAACAATTTTACTCAACCAAGAGTCTGTGTGTGGCCAATGCTTACAAACCAAACAGCAGAAAAGTGTGTTCTTACATTTACTGTATTGCCTGGAGCAGTTAAATTGACCTCTTAGGAGGGTAAACATTGTGTCTATCCAGTTGACTGTGTAGTCAATACCAACATGAGCAAAGGGGGCTTTTTCCAAACTAGGAAAAATAACTCCTCAGTGAGACTAATTAATTTCTCTGGAAACATCCAGGATATTGATTTGAGATTTGAAAACACTGCTGATGTACAGTAGTCAGCTAGACATGAATGAGAGCAATCTTTGATGGAACTTTAAAGAAACAGAGCAAAGAGTATTTTATATCCTGGCTTTTGCTGTTACACAGCAGACAGCTCAGCTAAGCAGGAGAGAATCCAAAAATTTTTACAACCTCATTACTGCTCAGAAAGCCACATGGTTTTCTGCAATCTTAATCAAACAGATTTTTGAGACATTCACTGCAGATTTTGATATAGTTAGAAAACATAAAAGCATCCGAACTATCTTGCTCTCCACCCTGACAAGCCCAGTTTACCAGTGATCAGTGCAGAACTTGGGTTTGTCTGACATCCTAGAGGTGTGATGCCCCTACACTGACTGTGCTTAGAGCATGAAGGTGTGGTAGTGTCAACAGCCAAAGTTTACTTTGCTAATAAACTCTACCTGAACACTCCTGATTTAAACTCTGCCTTAGGCACACGTACAGCAAGAATCTGTTTAAATCATCGGCAGAAAAACATTTCTTGCCATATCAAAATGTATTAATCTTAAGATACAAAATTCAGCTTTTTGCAGAGGATGTGATTATTCATATTCAAACTGCTTGAGGAAGGGACAGTGAAGATGTCCCTCCACACCAGTGCAGTTGTTGAGTTTCATGTAGGGTTTAAAAGGGGTTCAGCCCCAGGACCTCTGCAATGGGAACATCAGGCTGAGTCAGCCCAGCACTACTTTGGGCTTTAAGCTCTGTGATCTGTGCATCACCCTCAACTCCCTGGCCTGGGGCACGTCCTTACCATAGACAGTGCAGCTGCCCTAGAAGCCAGCATCAGAGTCTCAGTCCAGACAACACAGGATCGTTGCATAAAGAATCTGTCCCATGCCCTGGCCAGTGCCAAAGCTCCATGGAAGAATTTTCAAGACAAAAATCACACAAGCCAACTGTAAATAATGCAGAGAAGTCAAACCCAGCACAGTAACTGGAAGTAAGACAGAAGGTGTGGACTTCCTTGTGCAACAGAGATGGACAGTGGGGGTCAGCCAGGGAAGAGGGAGATACAGAGCACTGGTTTGGCAGCTGCTGACATTGGTGATACTTTGCAGAAGGTATGAGATTGTATGCACCTCTAAGAACATGACTCACTTCTTTTCAAGCTATAAAACATCTAAATAGAATTAATTTTGAGGATCTGGTTAGAGCATCCCTTTTGTCAAATGCAGCCTGAATGTATTTTTATGTGTGTTGGAGTTTCCTGTTAAATTATAGGGGTTTTTAATGGAAATGCTGACAGGACCTTAACCATTGCAGTGTGAACAAATGAATAACAATATACATATTCTTCTTGCTAATAAAGTTTTATAGCCTTGAAATTCAGTGTAGAATTAGTCGATCGATTCTAGAGAGAATTTGTGAAAGAAAGGCTTCATGGTGCTTTCCTCCCTCCATGGTGCGAAAAACAAATCATTCCAGTGTTTTAATTTATTATCAGGCTTTTACGGATACCTTTAGGTTTTTTTCCCTAATGTTTTTGCGGTCTGTTTAGGACAGTATTAAAGACATAAGCACAATTTCAAAAGGATGTAATGTCTTTTTCTGACTTGAGGAACAAAATATCCAATTTTTTATTCATTTCACTAGAATCATTTCTTGCATCTCAAGTTCATCTTTTTCTTTGATTTTACACTACATTTCCCTAAAGGATTTCCCATTAATATTAACATATTTATGAATCTCATTATTCTGATTTATGTATTTTCAATATATTTAAGGCTATGTCAATATTAAGCTATTTGTCCCTTGTGAGCACCTTCTACAGAGTTAGGATTAGAAATATTTTTAAACTTAACATACTGAGAAGGACCACTTTGGGCTCAGAGGTAATGTACTTATATAACCAAACTGTTTCTCCATTTGTTCAGTTTAGTTACTGAGGCTGCTTTAAAAAAGGAATAACTCCAGCAATGGGACGAATTACTTTTAATCAAAGATAAACTATCAAAACAATTATATTGAATTAAAAACATTTTATCCAAGGACTAACATGATGCTGCAAAGGCATCACAGTACAGGACATGCTGTGTACATTACCCCCACCCAGAGTTTGAAGCTCCTTTCCAGGTTTCAGAGGCTGCAGTGGCCTTGCCTGGACCCTGGCACTGCTGATTAGCTCAACTCCACCTTCCTACACAGCCACTTCCAGCTTAATTCCCAGTCTTGAAGTGACAGTAACCTGCACGGGATGAAGGATGCATCTCCACTACTGCCAGGAGCAGGTTAGGAGCTGTAGCCTGTAAGGGCACTTGCTGTAACACATTACTTACATCTGAAATCTAAAACGGCAGCACAATGCTCCTCCTCTCTCTGGGCAGGTGTGAGAATGAAATTTCTTAATGTTTTTTTTTTTATGGGGCTCATTGTCATCATGAATTTCAGATACAGATTCCAGTAGAGAAAGCTAGAACTTGGCCTATCGTTATCAATATAGTCACAGCTTGCTTACATATAACAAATGTTGTTTATTGATACATTATTGATTTCATATAGTCATGTTGTAAATTCAGTATGAATTCCCTGAATTTCTTACATGGGTTCTAATGACTAGATTACATGAAGAAACAAGGAAGCAAAAAACTTGATTTTCAAGCAAAGAATCCCTGGTGTGTGAACAGAACAGTTTCTTTTTCTTTGCAGAAAATCTGCATAACACTGGAATTGATTGCTCTGTTAATTACTTGCCTCTCATCCATTACTGTGTCAATAATAAAGATAGAGCTGGTGTGGAAACATTTTGCTATAATTATCATTTTTATTAAAATCTAGTTTGCAATCTTCCTCTTGCAACCCTTTCTATGAGCATAGTGAATATGATCAGAAAATATGTCAAAAGTAACTGACATGTACAATGGCAATCAATGCTTGGGAAAGAACATCCCTCCATGGACACACACTAGTGAGGCTACCAGAAAGTGATTAATGCAAATTGCTTATTAGAGAAACACATGGACATAATTTCATGTCTTGTTAGATGAGTTGCAGTTTTACACTTCTTCTTTCCACTCTGACCTCCACTGACTAGCCTCTAATTCCCAGGGATTAGCCCTGTTGACTTTTTAAAGCCAACAAAAATCATTGTGAAGACAACATCTTCCAGGAGTACCTGTTTGTTATTGGATGACGAAACAAAGACAGTACAAAGATTTGGCTCAGTGGTGATTTTTCCTAACATTTTTCTTTACCTTTTTATCCCACGAAATATGAACTTCATTTGTGTCTCTGGCTCCATCATTAAATTGCTCTTAGGCAGAGCTAAAAAAGACCTTCCCCATCCCATGAGTGACAGAATTTATTTTAAAAGGTACTAAAAGTATCTCTAATACAACTAAAAAACACTTGCCAACACTCAGGAAAAGTACCTGCTAAATCTAAAGGTCAAACAGGAACAAATTTCAGCAGGTTCCTAGGGAAGATTGCAAGCAAACTTACTCCATGAAACCTGGACTTCTATTGCTTTAAAAGAACTGAAGATGTGTCAGTCTGTGGTGGTTTTTCTGTGTCTTTCTTGCATGTTTCTAAGAGACATCAACAGGGAATAGAGCTCTTTTTTAAAGATAAATTTACCACGTCATAATCCAATATACGTATTCTCTGTATCTCCTAATTAGCAGTAATGCCTTGAGAATATATTTTTCTCATACATTACTCTAAATTATATGTTGGACAGCAAAAAGCATTGAGTTCATTTAAGAGGAAGTATCATTTTCACAATAAAAACTTTCTTGTGAAATAACTTGGCCACAGATAGCATTTCCTATCATTCTGTGGTTATGGTGCCATTTGCTTTATTAAAAGGAAATCCACCAGCAACACAGCAAGATCTACAAAAAGAATCAATTGTGCTGTAATTTATACATACCCCATGCTAGCAAAAGTTAGCCTTGAATCCAGAAATCTTAATATGGACTTTAAACAGCAGTACACATTGCAATGCACATGGATAAAATAAGCAACACCAATCATAGCACAGCTGCCACTGCTCTGTGTTTGCCATATATTGAATGTGGGGCTTAAGCTTGCAAAAGACCCCATGAGCAGAGATCCTGGGACATCAGAGATGTTTGGCTGTGGGGGTATTAATCAGAATGAAGGAATAAAGTATAGGTTAGCATTGCCTTTTTTTTTCTTCTTAAATTTTGTGGGCTATAATCCAAATTCCAGATCGCAACTTGTCTCATTAAGAGACACCATCTGTCCAGAGGGAGCTTCCATCAGCTCTCAGAGCAAAACCCATCCTACCCTTTGCTGTGAAAGCTCCTATTGGGTAGAACTCCCTCATCCCTCCTGAATTTAACTCCCCTCCTTTCTCATATTAGAAAATGCCCACATTACTTAAAAGGATGATCCCTGCCAGCCTCTTTATAACCACCCTCCTTCACTGCTTATACTTTGAGTGCATAACTTCCAAGATATTAAAGCTAGAGCAAAGCATGAACACCCAAGACTGCCTTTCCACATAGAGAACCCTTCAGGTAATATACAACAGTTCCCACACCTTGCTGAACTACAGCAACCATTCTCTTTCTGCATCAATGTAAACATTTTCTGAAGATCCAAGGGGGAAAAAAGTCCTCTGTGCATTAATTTTATTGCATTATTAATGTCAGTATGAAACTGGCACTGTATAAATAAATATATTATTTGTTATCTACTGTTATTTTGGTAGCAAGTGGAAATCCATCTAGTTTCTCTCAGAATTAACAGAAGCATAACCTGGTGGCCAGAATCAGTTGTGTTGTTTCTGAAGGCAGAAGGGAGCCTCTAAACAAAGACTTTGGTGCAGGGTAGAGGGCGAGCAGCAAAAGTGGGAATTCCTCAACTTTACAGCATACTGGGGAAGTGGTCTCCAGGGGAGAAGCCCTGAGACCGAGCTCTGACAGGGGTAAACCCATGCACAGGCTGCAACCACACAGAATAAGGAAGTGGCAGCAGGGGTTTGAGCTTCCTGAAGGAAAAGCTGTTCCCAAGACATCCTCTGGCAGTGCCCAGGTTTTATTGCACTCTGCAGGGCAAGAAAGGGAGCGAGCAGAGGATGCCCAGCTGCAAGGAAATGCTGCAAAGTGCTGTATCTCCACCTGATATGCTTTGAATTCAGTGGCTCTGCTTCATGCTCCTGGTGCCAGCCAAGAGGATGCCAAGGAGAGAGGCAGCGCAGAGTCAGCCCTCACAGGCTGCATAAACCTGCCTTCCTGCACCTGCCTGACCCTGCCAAAGCCCACCTTGGGCTGTGGGAGGGAAGGTGAAAGCCAAGAACCACGGCCAGGGGGCTGGGAGAGGCCCTGGTAGTGAGGACAGCAGCCCCAGAAGCACCAGCCTTGCCTTGCACCTCCAGCTCCTGGAGGAGGGTCATGCCAGTGAGTCAAAACCAGAATGACTGATGGATGGTGGAGGAAAAATAAAGAAAATAAAAAGTCAATAGCCATGCAAGAAGCATAGACTTCCAAATTCCACCTGATCTGTAGAAAACTAATGGTATCTAATAAAAGAACTCGTCAGATTCCTTCAGAAAGGTAATGGTGGTTGAAATTCTGCTTTCAGGCAATGCAGAAAATTGCTCTGCATAGTTTAAAACAGCGCTCTGGATAAGCATCATCTAACTGCCTGGAATAATCTCTCATCAAAAGCTTTATTTCATCTAGAAGTTGGAAAGATTCAGTCATTGAAACTCAGATGGTCTTAACCTAGCCCTTACCTGAGCATTGGCACTGCTATCAGCAACAAGAAGGTTTTTAGACACACTGCTGCTCCAGAAATGTAAGACTGGATTTTGTGTTACACAGGCTGAGCTCAGGCAGCAAAAATACCCAGATATTTAGTCATATACATTACCTCTGAAGAACAATTACAAAAAGCCAAACCAGCTAAGTGGTCACTCATATTTGTAGTTTTATTATTCATTTTTCATTTTCTCTCCAAAACATGGATTAAATTATTTGTACCAGGAAATGATGGCACAGAATAATAACAAATGGAAATTATTTTTGAGAAACAGAAAAGTATTTTGTAGTTATGCAAAAACATACTGCTAACCTCCAGATTCACTTAAGCAATCTGAGAATCAGGCATTTCACCCAAGCTCTCAGCCAAATTCTTTTGACAGTTGCTAAAGAGACAGAAATCCTGTGTCTCAATGATTCATCCCACTTATCTTAGTGAATGAGTGTATCACTGTAATTCATTTACTGAAGGTGCCTCTCTTTCTCCATTGACTGGGGAGGGAGTGTAGCTGCTGAGGACAGATCACATGCCTGGCTTGAGACTGCTCAAGTTACGCAAAAGAAGCCTCCATGTCCTTTAACCTACTAAATTATCTACTGAGCAAGCTCCAAAGCTTACATTCCCTGCTATGGAGAAAGTCAACATATGATCAAAATGGAAATTAAGTTTGTCTATAAAGAATTAGGAGTGCAGAGTAATTGCTCTGATGAGCACTAAAAAGTAGCATAGATGGTTAGGACATGCAAAACTTAGCATTAGCAGCAGTGAATACTAAACAAGTACCTCATAACACTTGCAATGGCACCCATAGTGGTCAATATCCAGTAACACAAAATGAACACCATCAAAAAGTTGCCTCATTATCAGCCAGGGAAAACCATGCTACTGTTTCTGTCACATCTTCTCCCTTGCTGTGCTGGAGATTAATATTTTCCTTTTCACCAGTCCAGCAGAAAAAGAAAAAAAAAAGAAAGAAAAAGAAAAAGTTTGTTTTCAACTTTCTGGTATCAGGAGGGAAACAAAGCCACGATAAAAAGGACAAACAGGAACCCCACACCTGACAACAATGAAGAATCTTGCTTTCAAACATCACACAATTGGCTGACACTATTTTTTTTATGGGCTAGCAGCTGCGTGACTCATTTATGTATGTTTTGCCTGCCTTAGCACTAAGTGGACTGATGTAAATAGGAAGTGATGAGGAAAATCAATTCAGGGCAAACACATTTTTTTCAAGGCTGTAACAGGAAGAGATAGGAAGCCCAGGAAGATACTTGATAGATATTCAACTCTGTAGAAAAGAGGAAGCAGCGTGTTGAAGCACTAAGCTGGTTATTTTGAGTTGTTGAACGGAAACGGGATACAGTGCAGAAAGGATGCAGATAGGATGCATTTTGTTGCATAGCAACCCAGGGAATAGAAGCTCCTGCATATAACTGGAGACCATCTGCTGGTATGAGAGGGAGAGAAAAAACACGTGTTTAAAAGGGAAAAGGAAAAAAAAAAAAGTGTAATACCAAAGAAGGAAGTTTAACAAAACTACACAAAACCTGGCCAAATCACCCTTGGTAAAAGTTTAAGGGATAGAAGAACTTAAGGAGAAGTCATTGTTTGCAGCTTCCTACTACAGTATGCTTGTGTTGAGATTGTTCTTATAGAACCACATTAGGCTTTGGTGTAAAACCAACAAACTTCCAGTGAAGATGCTGCCAGACAATTCATTTCCACTAAAGGCAGATTGCAGCTTCTTTTATTTCCTCAAAAAAGTTTACAGTAAAACTGCACCAAATTTTAAAATCAGTATTTTCCACCATGTTGTAGTCTACTGCCTAGCCCTAGAACACCACTCAGCCATCAGGTTGCCTGGGAATATTACTCAGTATAACAACTCCAGCTCTTAGAACACCAAAAATACAGTTTTGTTCATGTTAGTAAATGTGATCTATAAATAAAATATTTATGTGTTCAAATTAACATCCTTCTTAACTGGTTTCACAAGAATCCCGTGTCAAAATTGATTCAGGATTTCATCTGATACATTGAATTGATGAAAAATACAGATAAAAAATTACTAAGAATAGGAAAGAAAAAAGAAAAATGCATTCTGAAGAAGAGATTTCCATTAATAAGAGAAGTTAGGCAAGAACAAGGAAAAGAATAGGAACCTGAGTCCTGCCAGATGCTGCTGAAGCTACTGGCCTTACTGGGAGACACTGTTCTGATCCTGGAGCAGCTGGTACCCAGAGGCTCTGAGTGCTGAAGGACACCCTGAAGGGGCAGCCCACAGTAGAAGCATGCCAGCTATTGAAATGCCCCTGCACAGATTGTGCAGGAAGAGAGGCATTCCAGAATACCCAGGTAGTGGAGAGTCTTAGCCTCCAGATTTTGATGCTGTATTCTGCTTCTCTTGGCACAGACCTTAGAGAGAAGTGCCAGTCTCTGCCTCTGTGTGTGTGGCCGTGAGAAATACAATTCTCACTTCTCCCCATCATTGTCCCCCATATGACTTTATAGAGCACCCTTGCATATGGCTCTCTGATACTCCAGGAGAAGGCAAAATACAAATATTCTCCTTATTTTTCTCATTCCAATTTTCTCCTTTTTAAAAATATTTCATTATGAAGACATGTCAGATGAGCCCACTGCCATTTTCAGAGTCATTCAGTGTGTAATTGTTGAGGAGAAAACTGTTATAACCTTCATATGAAATTTATGGCCATGTACTGTGCTGCACTGAATAGCTTCTAGCAACATTACGGTGTTCCCTGGACTGTGTTTTTCCTTATCTAGCAATCACTCACATGGGACTCAAAGTGGTCTTTCATTAAACGTGGGGTCTCTTCTGCTTCTCATGCACACCACCTTGAAGCTTTAGTATGTTCCCTGACCTTCTGGCAGCTGCTTATTCTGCAGCTGAGGCAAATTTCTGTGTCCTAAAGGAAAACATCCCCTTTTTACTGCCAGGTGACTGGAAAGCGCAAGGGATCTAGGCCAGCACCCAGGCCAGCACGAGGAGGCAGCAGCAGACCTAAGTGGCAATAGATTTGTGTCAGGCTGCCTGTGCTGCTCTTCTGCTGCATTAGAAATCCCAAGCATTTGACTATTTCCCATCTCACTCTTGGCCTAACTTTCTAATTCATGAGTTCTCCCAAATAGGGGTGATTTCCTATCAAGTTTTGGCCATGCTGTGTATGTCTCTCAGTGTCTATGATGCCTCAGATCTACTTACATCAAGGCATAGGAGATTATATGTCAGCACATGTCCTGGTTAAAGCACTGCTGCTTATGCCACCAGCAGAGCTCATCCCTGGGGTTGCACAAGCTGATTATTGTATGCAGGTGGCAGCATAAGCATCTACTTTTGAGCACATCAGCACATATAAATATGAAACAAAATTATCAGGTAATAGCAATCATAAGAGGTTGGAATGAAAGTAAGTACTCATTAAATTTAGCACCAAAGCTCACACTGATCTTCCTTTTAAAATTCTTTCTGTAACACATATGCCTCAGAAAACACAAAATGGTGTAAAAATGGCTTTAGTGGTTTATTTCAAGAAAAAACAATTCTCTGTGTCCAATAGTTGCTTGAAAGGAAAGACATGCAAGCTTTTCATTACTCGAGTAGCTTCTCCTCAAGTCTGTAACTTGTTTTACCTCACAAAGGGTTTCACCAATGCAGATAAAACAGCAGAAGTCATATGGTGCTTACAGAGACAGGACAACTTTTAATCTCCTACCATCCTCTGAAATGCCCTGTGCCTCCCACATAAACTCAACCAAGGCTGCAGTGAGGCTCCCCACAGCTCTAGAGCCTGCATGTGTGCAAGATGATCTCAAAACGTGTAGCTTCCAGCAGAGAAAAAGTACATAAAAAGTACACATGTCACAGTACAAAACCTGTGACTTGTTTCTATACTAATCTCACATTTGAGCTTGTGTTTCCAGGAAAAAAGCTCTCCCAAGCTCATTGTTTCACTCATTTATTGGTCAATTTATAAAATGCCTGCACACTGCACAGCTCTGCTGCCAAGTACAGCCATACGAGTGTGAAGCTGAGCTAGCGAAGAACAAAGTTATAGCAAAATTCTTGCACCAAATAAACCAGAGTAATAGATAAATTTATGAACTTGTCCAAAGACATGCAGAAAAGAGCTGGCAATACTTTGAGGCTTAAAATAACTGGGACTTGTCCCCCTACAAGTGGTTTTGTCCAGTAGTGTTACATGAGAGCACATGCAGAAACCATCTGGCAGGTCTGCAAGAAACACCTACATGCAGCAAGCCTGAGCACTGTTTCACCATGTGCTTTCCCCTCTCCTCTCCCCCCAAAAAGTATTGTATAACTTTGGGAAATCATTAGAGTCCTGATGATGTTCCCAGGGTTCTTAGTCAGTTGAGAAAATATTGGTACAGCTCGGTAATGACTCTTTGCAACGCTCAGCTGCCCTTGGGCAGTAAAATAATTCCTGGTTTCTCCTGCTGTACACTAATTCTGTAATATCAGTATAAATTTTTCATCTCTAGCACACCAGAGTGCAGATTATTCTAATGTGACTGATGGTAGGAGCCACCTTCTTGGCCAGCAGCTTATGCAAATCTCCAGTGGCCCTCAGGAAAAATCTTTACCTTAAAGAGCATAAGCCAGTAACCAGCCAAGGTAGTGTTTCCTGAACTCCTTTGGGAAGGAGCAGGTATTGATCACAAACTGAGAGAGAGGCACTGGTCCAGACTGAGCACTGATCCAACAGCTCCTGTATCAGCTACTCATTCCCACGGAGAGGAGGAAATCACAACCCACCAGCAACAGCAAAGGAAAGCATGCTGGTGTGCTTGGCATTTGAAAAAGTTGGCAGGTAGAACACAGACCTGACCAAGGAATGACACATCAGTCTTTGATGTGCAGTCTTCCTTCATGCTGGCCTAATGAGAGGTAGGAAGGAAGCTGATCTGAACCAGAAGAAACCATCAGTCCTTTGGCAATTTGCCGGCCCTACAGGAAAAATGACCAGTCTGTGTCATAAGGAAAATGGCTTTTTCTCCTTCAGAGCTCACAGAATATGCAGACAAGCATTTTCAGCATGCACCACTGTCAGGTAGTCCCATACTACCAACATCTGTGTATTTTTACTCAGCAGTGGAGGCATGCAGCTCTTTCAAGAGGGCTGGAAAACCCTGCTCTATGAGCTGTCACAAAATTAATCTTTTAACCAAAGAAAGACCATAGGGCAAGCAAAATATGCTGAAGTCATGTCAAAACAATTGTGCCAAGGCATTACACTGGTACAATGTTTTGATTGATTTTAATTGTTTTACATTTAAAACCTGGTCTCCCTGTACTTGGGACTTCTTGTGACTTTTAAGGTTCAGCACAAAGTTAGGTATTTTTCTGTATCACTCACTACAACAGACACATTGATATATGGAACCTCTCCAGTTAGAAACCATATCACATGACTAAAGTAGCCACAGGAAAAAGTATAAAAAAGCTAAAGCTAGACTTGCTTGTTAGGTAAGTATTACCCCAAACTGGTGCCAGGACAGTCCAAACAGGACACATTTTTGAATAAAGAGATGGTGTTTAAGGGATGAAAAATCATGGGTTTTAGTGAAGCTGAACTGAGAAAACATTCTCCAAGAACAGTATTAAAATGAGACATAGCACGCTCATGTAGGTGGTATATAAGAGTATTTTGAAGAACTGTCAGAGTTTAAGGCTGAATTCTCATCTTCAGTAATCTCAAAGCAAATCAGGGAAAGCATGTGTAACAGTTTTTGTAGTATAAACACACTATATATGTATGTTTCCAAAATGGGAATGACTTGGAAATTCTGAGGTCATTAACAAACTCTTTTACCAGGAAAACAGAACCTTAGCAGAATTCAAGTTATGCCATCAGCTCTTGTCTCTCTTGTGTCAGGTCTAGTTAAACCCTAACAATTTCTGAATCTGATACAGACAGTTCAATTTTGTAAGCGTGTCCATAGTTCATTCTGCCCCTAATGCACAATTATTCAACATTTAACCTGATTAGAGAAAGTGTCCTAATCCTCCAAAACATTTATCTACTTCAAGGATATGCCTCTGTATGCCACAGATGTGCATTACACTTCTCAAAACCTGGTAGAATATTCCATATGTTGAGGGAAAACAGCAGCAAAATTATTGCTACTTTTGCATTGTTTAATGCAAACAATTGCTTGTTTAATGCAAATGCATTAAACACTATTATCTGCCTAAATTCCTGTTGCATGGAAAAATCTAAGAGGAGAAGTAGCATTCACTGAAGAAACAGAGTTTATTGAATGACTGATGTTCCACAGATTATATTACTTTTCCATGTGTGTAGAATACGTAGGAAAAAATGTAACAAGCAATAGGATTGTTTGAAATATTTTCTTGCAAGTATAAATCAATCTTAAATGCACTCAAAGTATTTGAATTTCGGGTCAGTTTTGCTGAGAGTTCTCCTGTAAGGAATTGCTGTGAAGAGTTGTATCAGTTGCTCCATGAAGGAGCTCCAAGTCACATCACAGAGAATAAAGTACATAGTGCAAGTTTAGGTTGTTTTTAACTGAAAACTGAAGCTCTGCTAATAAAAAAGAATTTATTACATCATAGGATAGGAACTTTGGCATCCTGTTCCGTGCTTGTCTAAGGCAAAGCCTGAGCTAATTGTCATGTACTTCCATTTGATATTTGAGAACCACATCCGTGGACGCCAGTGGAAACGTTCCAGGATTATTTTTTTCTTTAGTCTAATATATTTCCATAATATTACACTCCATCCTTCCTTCAGAGAAGGAAAAATCTGCATTCCACATTCTCCAACATAATTAAAAATGTAACAGGAGAGAACACTTAAAATGTATGGATATCAATTAAAATGTAAAAAAAAAAACCCAAAAATATTCTCTCACATTTTCCTGTGTCTCTTTATGAATTAAAACAAATTGCTTCTGTGTTCCACATCAAGCCACAGTTTTCTGATACTGTTTTCTCTTGTCAGGTATGGGTTCTCCTATTTCTTGCAAAAAACTCCACCCAACTGAATGAAGTAATTCAACTTTTTTGGATGGATCCTTTAATTGCTTTCAAACCTATTTCCTCTTAAAAAATAACTACCAAGAGCAAGTAGCTGTAGCATTTTTACATTTTTTGTAGATATATTTTAGTATACTTAACATACATGTATGTTTACACATGTCAGTACTGAACTTTATATAGATTAAATGTATTTTCATACCTATACACACATGTACAGAGCAATTACTGTTAGGCATTTGGATTTAGTGTCTGTATTTAGCACAAATTTTTGTTAATAGACTTCTCTTTGCAAAGATCCATGGCTATTAGACAATTAGGAAAAGTGAAACAAGAAAACAGCTTAATAATAAGGAAAAACAAATTCCTGAATTTTAAACCTAAAACATGTTTCAAAGACTTATTAAATGAGTTAGAAGGATTAGAAACAGGTCCTAAGCTTCTTCATAGACTGCTTTGTTTAGCTAAAGTTATTGCATATTTGCCAACAATACTAAGACTTATTAAAATATATGAGAAATAGAAGAGATCTACGATGTTTCTATCAGTTTGGGGAGCTAAATCACATACGTTCATTTTATTAAAACTTATTGAATGACTAAGAACAAGCCCAGCTCCTTCATTAAAACTGCCAGCACTGGCCATATCCCTTTAAGACAACAGGTGGCAGAGAGTTTGCTTGCGGAAATCATTTCTCTTCTATAAGTTTACTTGCATGGCTGGGTTTTGGATTTGGTCTTGAAAATAAGTTCGTATGAATGGTTCTCTCTGGGATTGTCCAGCTTCCTCCCACTTCCTTTTCAATGCCCCTCCTGCAGCAGGACATCCTGCATTTTAGGAATTTCAGTTTCTTATCTCAGCAGCTTTAAAAGCATTGTCTGAGTCAGGAGTTTTCTTTTATGTCTTAAGTGTCTGGTATGCAGCTGGCATCTAACCTCGCACATGTGTGTACCCTCAGATCTGTCTTTTTCAAGTTGGTATTCAACACGGAAGGAGTATGCATGGAAATGCCAAATAGGACAGTGCTCCATGAGAAGCAGACTGCCTAGGATACTCTTACTCTTTTTCCTAGCAGTTCCTCTAGGGTGTCTTTTATCTCCCTTCTCAAAAGTCTCTAATCCTCATATTGCCAAAAAACCCACAAACAAAACCAATCACCACCAACCCCCACAAAAGCATTTCAAATACTCTGCACATTGATACACACAAATACATATGAATAAATATATTTACACAGATTAATTTAATTTCACACTTTTTCTTCTTACCTGGTACTTCGTTACCCACAGTTATCTTTGTAAGCTAACACCATAGGCTCCATTGCTTCGATATGGTCTGTTATCTCAAGTGCTAGAGATCTATCTTAAATGTTGTCTTAAAGGCTGGCTCCAGATCTGTGACAGAGCTCAGACACCACACCAGGGTTAGGCAATCCCATCCTGTTATATTCTGTTTGGTCCTGAAGTTTGCACCACAGACTGTGTGCTGGGGGATCACATCATCTTCGTGTCACTCAGCTTTCCCTATCAGAAAATTGCTCTGGATACAGAAGACTGTCTCTGTCTGAAAACTTTTCCACAAATATCCAAAGTGAGCTAACTGCTATCAATATAAGCTAACAAACTTGTGCAAAAATGAACTTGGAACTGAGACTATAAATGGATACAGGAGGGACACTGCCTGGCAATGACAATTTTATTGTCTTTATGTATGTTCTCAAAAGTCTGTACATCTTCCATGTTTCATAAAGGCATTTTATTTCCTTATTGAGACTACATCAGAAATGTTTCTGGGAATAGGTCACAGGATCAAGAACCAGTACTTCAGGGGTTTTTTGCCTGTGCCATAGGGTCACTTTACCATCCTAGACAAGTCACTGGAGCACTTCATACCCTCTTACACTGGAGTTTGTGACATGACAGTAACATGGGGACTCAGAACGATAACTCTTCCTGTTATACCTGGTTTAGCATAAACAAAAATGAAGCAAAGTTATTTTTCTAACTTAATTCAGCCATAACAAATATTTCCTCCTCATTTTGAATAAATGGTAATTTTTAACAATGTAGATTTAAAAGTTTAAATCTTCAGCAATTCATTAATGAGTTTTAAGCCTACCTTAAAGTTTGTCTTATATATTTATATGATTTGACATGAAAATTTTAATTTCCTAAGGCTGCAAGTTGCAGGGGGACAGGTTCTCATTGATAAAGTTTATTTTAGCTTTTGTAGTCACACCCAGATTATCAAGCAAGCGTTCAAGAGTAATGTGGTCTTCACAGATGCTAGAAGAGTTGAATATATTTCCTTTAAAAAATCATTTAGGAAATGCTTTAAATTAACACCTCTTATCATGTTACTTGTTTATTATTGTCTGTATCACTGCTTTCCTCTACAACCATCAGAGAGTTCTCATAAAAAGAAGCAATGCCTAATTCACTTCTACATGCTTTTTCAGAGTTAATTCTTAATTTTTTATTGTTACAAATCCAGGCTTCTTCTTTGTGCATTTATTTTGGTTGCAACTCTACAACACATAAAAGCCAGTAAAAAGTTGTATGAATTAAGCCTTTTGTGCAACAAACTATGGCTCCTAAAGATGCTCAACATCATGTCACTCCAATAATGAGATATTTAGCATTAAAACACCACCAAAAAAGAGAACAGAACATTCAGCAGAATTCGTACCCCACTTCAAGGATTACTTGAGATTAGCTCAATGTCATCCCATTAATACCAGTGTCGTGGCACCAGCAACAATGACATTGGAAAATTTGTAGTAAGGTTTAATATCCTTTCCCCTGAGGAATACTTGCTCCTTAGTATATGGAATGGTGTTAAGCTGTAATTTATTTTGGGTAGGTAATTTAGTTGATAGCTCATTAAGATGAGTTAGCCATGAAAAAGTTGGTTCTGATCTACTGAAAAGTGTTTTCTGCAAAGTAGAATAGCAGTACAGCAAATTGTCTGTGGTGGAAACTTGTCTTCTTTTTGCTTATAAAGCTCTAGGATGACTTAAGAACACAATTACAGCTTCGATTGCAAACATATACTATATTGCACACCTTGTCAACCAACAACTTCTGAATAGCTACTTCTGTCTAAGTTGATACCTCACTGCTCATAAACCTTTCTGTTCAAACAAAGCCCTAAAAATGTTATAGGGATGCTATTTGCACACACGCCTCAATAAAGAGGGAGATTATTTAAACACAAAAGTCACACACTTGATAGTGGATCACATAAAGTGTATTTCACTAATAATTTGCCAGGTCATTGACATTATATTGCTCACTATTGTACTAAACAAGTCCTAAAGGCAGGGTGACACAAAAATACCTGACAGTAATAACTACATAAAAAGTGTCTTTCGAAAAGTGTATTGTTACAAGAAATTCCTGTTAATACTGGTTTTGATATAGGGAGCCCTGCATGGGCTCAGTGGTTGCTTATGTGTTAAGATACATTTTCTGTTCATTTAGTTTGCCCCAGCCTATCACAGTCACCCATATATGCTCTGCAACATTGTCCAAATTCAATGTACAGCTGAAAAACACCTGATTATCACCCAGCCCCTTCTGCTTGTGTCCTCTCAAACCAGAGATGCTACAAGGTNGTTGCTGCCAGCCTGAATAGGCACATCCCATCATACCAATGACCCACACAGCAAATCTCTCCACACCCTTCTGGTGATAGTTGTATTCTGTGTCACATCCAAGTGCAGAGATGCTGAAATTCTGATAATAGAGGTAGTATTGCCAGCATTGTTCCTTGCTGTCCTTTATTTTATTACATTTATTTACATAGCCCCAAAATAAGACACCTCTAGATACTTTCTGCCTAACACACCATCCATGTAGCATAACAAGAAAACAAGGGAAAGATGGAAAAGTAGAACAAGCATTTTTACAACACAGGGCTCCTTATTTAGAAAGCTCTATCCCAGAATAGCTCTTGTACATTGGAATCCTAAGCCCAGGGATACAGTCTGAGGCAGCAGGAGGAAATGCTAGCTCATGTGTTAAAATGCAAATGTTTTGAAGAGGAAGCATGTGGCATTTCTGATAGACTCGTCTTTGGGGAATGAGGATGCTGTTCCTCTCTGCTATCCTGACCAGCCATACTCTGCTGCAAATGTGTTTGATCAGAGAGCCAGGCATTGTAAAACTGCAACTTATTTTGCTGAATTTTATCACTATTTCTTAACAAGATATCAGAAATATGTTGGCTTCTAACAAGAATGTCTTGGTTAGGAAGGATGCTTTGGAGCTGAATCAAGCTGAGTATATGAAGATCAGAGTGACCATAGTGAATGAAAGAAGGGCATCAGAATAGTTTGTCCGCTGGAAGATTAAAGACAAAACACTAGTTTACAAATAGGGAGATAAGATTGGTTCATTGTGATGCCTCCTCTGCATAGCACCGAGGAACATGCAGTTCTCATTCTTTTACATTGTAATTTCCTCAAGGATACAGTTAAAACAGTATTTAATTTTGACTGTAAGCTTCAGCCTAAGTCTCCACTGCTTCACTTGTAATGTCTTAGTTTTATCTTATCAGTGTAGCCAAGTCTCAGTGTATTTAGAGAACTTGATCACATCTCCCTAGTGCCCAAATACATTTTTCCCTAATCACCTACCCAGTAGATTTTGACAGCTTTCACTGCAATTGCCTCACTGCTGACTTAATGTTCTACACTGCCATCACATGGCAGAGTACTTGCTCTGTGTATGTTTCAATAAATTCACGAGAATCACTAAAACCTTTCAGATAAACGAAGGTGGAAATAAGAACAGACTCCCAAGTGTGCAGCCATCTATACCCATTCACCTCTGGAAGGGCAGCCCAGTTAGGCTCCAAACCCTTTTGCATGCATCTGAAAAGCCCTCTGGAGGGTCCAGATCCCCCAGACCACTCCAAAAGTCTCAACACTTAATCCTGTGAGGAAAAAATAAAAACACTTAAATCATTCCAACTGGAAGGAATCTCAGAGCATCTCTGTCCAGCCTCCCACTCAAAGCAGCTTCAGCACTGAATCCAGAGCCGGTTTCTCAGGGCTTTTCCACTTCCAGAAAACCTCCATGACTGATTGCACTTGTTCCACTGCTTCATTACACTCATAGTGACATCTTTTTCCCCACACCAAACCTCCGGACTCAATTCATGACCAGTCTCTTGTTTTCTTGCCATGTACTTCAGTGAAAACCTGTGTCCACAAATGCTGTTGCATTTTTCCCTGCTCCCCATCCTGCCTTCTCTCCAGGCTGAGCAAGTCCTGGGTGTTCAGCCTTTCTTCACAGGGTCACCAGTCCAGCCCCCAGGAAGCTTGGTGGCCTCCACTGAACTCCCTCCCATTCAATCCATTCCATCCTGTACAGGGCAGGACCCAAAACAAGATGAAATAACAAGGTGCTCATAAACATAGTAATAGCTGCTATTTCTTTGTATTGAGTTATAGCACAGATTTTAAACCCTTCAGAATCAATAAAACAGGTCAAAGGGTTTTAGTTGAAAATTTCTTGATGTTTAATGGACAATGGCTCGAGACTCTCCATTGTGCTTGTTGATGCAGAGCTTTAGAGCAACAAAAGGGGAGCACAGGCTGCCTGTTAAGTGCTGGCATTTTGTCTTAGTTGTATTTTCACATCCTCCTGTTGTAAACGACTCTACAAGGTGATGGTCAATAGCAATTCAGGCCGAACACCACTATTGCTTCAGAAGCATCTTCTGTTCATCCCATTTGATGGCATCCAGTCTGAATGCTCTCAAAATATGAACAAATTTAATCAAACTCTTGATCGACAGCTTTAAAAGAAATATTGGCTTTGTGTTTGTGGCTTGGTTGTGAAAACATTATTCAGTGACAAATATTCTAAAAGTCCCATAAAAAACAATCCCCTAGTATAAATCAGAGAGGGTAAACCTTGCAAAGCAATATCACTGATGTCTATTATCCAGATATGATTGATTAGCTGCTTGCCCCAGCCTCATCTAAGTGCCAATATATGGTACCCAATACAAGCACATTTGTTCCTAAAAATAGCAAGAATATTTGGCCAGACAAAGCCTGCCAACTTTGTACTAATAACACTTCACATTTGAACCAGGAAATTCTTCAAAAGTAAAAGGATAAAAAGGAACTCACTAGCAACAGCTATGACTCCTATCAGGAACAAAAAAAAAGATGCAAGGAAAATGCATTGCAATTTAGAATTTGATTAATGAATAGGAGCAAAACAACAACAGGGGGTGTTACAGACATCAGTAGATGGTTTCTGTACTAACAGGTAATTAAGAAATCAGAACACTTCATGCATCCTCATTTTATCTGCTTAAGTCAAAGTCTCTGAATGGAAGTTTCATAGATAACTAATAGTGTCAATCTCTATATAAAGGAAAGAAAGGATTATCCACACATTCGATAATAATTTAAGGCCCAAATAGTTCTGAACCAGGATTGTACATCAAAGTTGTGCATGCTCTCATTCGCCCTTATCGTCTCACTACATGACCTTGTAAATATAGGCTTAATGCAAGCAAAAACCCCAAACCAGAATATATAAAATATAGTAAATGAAAAGAATAGGCAAAGGCTTTTCTGGAAATCTGACCTCAGTCAATAACATACATACATATATATATATACACACATACATATATAGAAATAACAATAAAAAGCATGTCCAAGCATACATTCACAAAAAACTATACTAAATTTTCAAGCCAAATTTGAATAAAATATATTTGAGATACACTGTTAGCAGAACTTATTCATATTCTTTTAAAATTAGAAGCAGGGGGGAAAAACATCATACTATCAACATAAAAATCACTTTCAACATTCTCAGGAAAGAGTGAGATGAAAATGTTGCTATCTCACTACAAGTTTAGGAAACCTTTTTTTCAGGGTATCTTTGTTGACTCCTCAAAGTGGAAGAACTGCTGAAAAAAGAGCCTAATCTTTCTAGAGCATGAAAACTTCAGTTATGAAGTGGTGAAACTTCAGTTAAATGCTTATAGTCCAGCCTGGTCTCTCCACAGTGG